>APFE030764168.1:390582-431281 GCA_000404065.3 Pinus taeda | reverse complement strand
ACATAAATTGATCAACCCTGGGTACCAACACTCCATAACATCTCCATCCAATTCCAATGTGGCATGTCTAATAGTGTCTGCCACCCTTATGGGGTTTAACAAGAAATATGTGTCCAATTCTTCTATCCATTTTATGACAGAACTCCTAGCTGGATGATCTGTGAATGAGATTTTAGAGTAATATTAAGGTATTATAGACTCATGTGCAAGATTCACCTATATTACTTAGTGTAACGGATCGAAAAGATTGCGAATAATATAGATGTTTGACACCTAATCCTCAATGGGTTAGTGTGGAAGCCAAATCAACAAAAGGAGTCCAAGAGACCTTGAGATGTGAAACCCAATGATCACAATATGTACTATAAATGTATATCTCTTGTTAATAAAAATGAATTCTCATGTTTTATCTTTCCTATTCTATTGCTACCCATGTGTGTTTAACATGGTATCAGAGCCATGATGTGTGGCCTTCTCCCACCATTAGTTGTGTGGTCTTCTTTAAACTGAATGTACTTTGTCATTGTGCACTATTTTATTTGTCCTCTCTCCCTTTTTACATTGTCGCTCCTGTAGAAACATTACATTTACCTCATAGTGAATCCTGTAAGCTATATTGTAGTCGTGATTTCCTGCCCAGTTCTATAGTAGCTCTAAGAGAGACCAACGGTGCCATATCAATTCCCCTGAGTGCTTGCAATAATTAACAATCTACACTCTACACTCAGTCCTTTCATTTCTTAGACAATGTACAAACTTAATCCTCATTCTTTGTGCATCGACTCATATCCTTTGCGCAAAGTTTCAGTCTATTAGTGCGTTGGTTGAATATATATTATATCCATTAAATGCTATTAGGCTTCAAAGAATGTAGCGATGAAGTTGTGAATCCTCCATGTTATGCAGGGATGAATAGTTTGAGCGATATGCACATTGAGCCATGAGTCATTTAGTGGGTGGAACCCCTGGAATACTGTGTTAAAACTCAGACATAATCGATTTTTGTGTGTTGAGTTTTGAGTAATCTAGTCTAGTAATTTTTCACCGTAATCCTTCTTCACTATTAGAAATTTCCAGAGGCTATGTGAACACTACTGCCATTTCATCGAACGTTTTGCTCTTGGATTTTAATACCCTGAACCGTGGATACCTAGCAACTATGCTCTGAGCATTGAATTTTCTATTACTTTGAGTTCCTGCGAGACTATCTTTTGAGCATTGAAGCAGTCCTTGACTAGCGTGTGTTGCATTGGATTGTGCATTTCTCAACCACTACTTGTCAGTCTTTCTTCATCACTGTGCATTTATGCATTAGAGTTTCTATGCTGCCATTTTCTCCTAAGCCTACTGAAATATCAATTTCTTTTCCCTAAATACTTGTCAGACTGTGGAGTTTTATTTTTGACATTATTCCCCTAACGTTTCACTGCATTCTATCAGTGCTTTAGATTCTTATGCGTTATAATTCTCTCAGTGCTTCATATTCTCGTGCGTTATAATTCTCTCAGTGCTTCAGATTCTTATGTGTTATAAGCTGGGCTCCAGCTTCACCAGTGGGCACCCATTGTCTTGGTGTGAGAAGATTCTAGGGTACAAACTATAGAAATTTGTGGCTACTTTCGTGTATAAATCCAGCGGGTGACCACACTTGGTTCTACGCTTCTTGACCAGAGACTCTATTCCAAATATCGGATTGCTATCGATTTTCTTCACGTCAGGGGATGAATTACCCCGTTGGATGTCACGATATTTTCGGATTCAGATGGCGATTTCTAAGGGAGGCTCATTGGAGGAGGTTTGTTGATGTGAGGAATTTAAGTGTAGCTTCTGCAACAGCTGAGACAGGACATGATAACCTCTAGAATTTAACAAACCTGTGATGCATTCAATCATATCTTGTTCAGTTTAATTCACATGGGTGATTTCCCATATAATTGCATATGTAGAGATGGGATTCAAGTAAATTGGGTTCAAGCTAATGCGCTCTCTCTGCCTGTGTGCTACTGAGACTAGTATATTGGTATACTTTGGAGTTGCTGACTTGTGAATTTCTAGGAGGTTATTAGATTCTCTTATCATTGTGATAAATTTTTTTATCTCCACTTTCACAATGTGGCATACTTCGAGTGGTTAATATTGACATATATCTCAGATTGTGCGTTATCCAGATTTCCCTTATTCGATCCTCACCGGTTAGGGGTGCTTTGTCAGCGATTTGCATTTTGTGAGTGGGGTAACAGTGGGAAGCCATGCAACAACCTCTGGACCCTTCTGCTTACACTGTTTTCTACCTACACGAGCAGGCACCCGCCTTACTATCGCCTACAGAGTCTACATGGTAGATGCAAAATCTCCTCAAAAGATGGTTGTAGAGGAGATTCTAGATGTTCTCTTGATCCTATTATACGGGTAGGCTGAAGAATTCTTTGGTTTGAAACTACTTAATATTTATTTTAGAAACATGAAAGATGTGTTATAGATTTGCAATCAAGGATTGCAATTATGTATACAATAATGATGAATATTGAAGGTGTAATATCAAGCCTGTGTTGACTAAAATGGAATGAAATTCTTTATGTTCTTGACTTCAAGCTTTGAGAAGACTCAAAGAAATGTTAGAAGTTCACACTGGTCTTCCTATTTGAAGGGGCTTTGAAATTCAAGCCTCGCTGTTGTAATACATAGATGTTCAAGTTATAAGACAAGTGTTATGACTTCTGGAAATGTTTGGGTTGTCATATATTGATTTAGATTTTTGAAGAGATCTCATTGTGTAACCAGGTTCTCTACTTCCCAGCTACTTCTTTATTACAATTTGTTGGCTAAGATGTTTTTCTGTGTACTTTTTCACAAAATATGTTCATGAAAAAAACAAAAAACTATATATATATCATATGGTAATAACACAACACAACAATTTCGAGATCGATCGAGTTTACCCGGAGCTTTACCACAAACACAAAAGTGAACTACGTTAGGTCAAATATGAAAGTACAGTTAAATATATAATGTGCATATGTGAGGAAAAATAATTTCAAACCAACCAGAAAGGGAGTTCGTTATTTCCATTCATAGACCACATTACATGTTTTATATATATGAAGCATTTAATATATTTAACATCTATCATGTCCTCCACACGAGCATGACTGGACTCCCTATAGAGAAATTTGCTAAAGAAAAGAAAATTATATATATAGAGTGGTGCATGAAATGGGTTTAGCGAGTTTGGAAATTTAGAGTTTTTAAATAAATCAAATATTTCATTTTACCCAATATATTTTTTGATTTATTCTCATTTAATGCCAATTTATTATCAATGTTTTATATTTAGAGTTTTTAATTTGAGGTTGTGTATTTCATTTACTGTTTATTAATTATAATATTGGGATGAAAAAATATTCATAATATAAAATGTGGATTTGAATTTTTTTCAATAATAATAGCAAAACGAATTAGCAGCATGAGAGCCTCTTGATTGTGAAACAATCAAATTGGTGTAAGAAAGCCCTTTGATTGTGGCAAGGTCAATTGGTCCATTAGAGCCCCTTGTTTGTGGGACAAGGGACCAATCTCTCCATAACAATTTGAGTGATAAAGTATATTGAGGTGTAAGAACTCTACTTCCCTAACAATTTGTGAGTGATAAAATATATTCAGGTGTACCAACTCTACCTCCCTTTGGACAAGAACCTATGAGGCTATACATATGTACAAAGAGTGGAAGGAACCAATCTCTCTATAAGAATTTGAGTGATATAGTATATTGAGGTGTATTAACTCTACCTCCCTTTGGATCAAAACCTATGAGTCTATAAATAAGTACAAAGAGTGGACAAGTTAGAAATCCTTCAATATAGGTCATTGATGGGTATTAATTGTTTTAGAGCCAATTAGTTATAGTTTTCCAAATTGTCACAAAAGTAAAATAATAGAGAGGAACATAGAAATGAATGAGTATCCTTAAAGAGAAAGAAGTATAACATCTTTCTTATGTTGTGTAGGGCAATGGAAGGGAGTGCCATGACTCCCTCATCAATAAAGGATATGCTTATAGTGGTCTATAGTGAGTGGATCAACTAAACCATCACAAAATGAGTTGCTTGGAGTGAGATTTCGCCCCATAACGGTGACTCCTTAGAGACCCACCCTCTCAACTTCGTGGTGTTCCAACTTGAATGAATCCCCTTGCTCATGTATCTATACAACTTCTTCTTCTAATTCTCCTATATACATATGATGATGTCATCTCACATTAGTTGTCCTAAAAAAATTTAGATGCTTCAAGCATGGTATGCCAACTACTATCTCATACATCTTATAATAGAAACTTACATATGGCACACTATACCTTCACATACATGGTACTATGTTATCTTGGCTTATATAGTTCCCTTTACCTTCTCTAATATGCTTTCATGTATGATTTTCTTGCTTCCACGTGGTGTTAGCGTTTCATATGTGTGCTTAGATGTGGTGAGCATTCCATGAAATATGAACCGAGAGCTACCCTCCAAGCTATTTGGTGCTCCAAATTAAGAGGAATTAAGAACTTTATATGCAATTCATATTTATCCTTTTCTCAATCCATAATAATATGTGAAACAATTGTCTTCCTCATCAAGTGAGAAGAGTGGTTATGCCAATCAATAGTCATTTCAAGTGTCCTAGCTTGCTAGGAGGAGAGCATACAAGAATCAAAGTGAAGGGTTCAATCATAAAGCCATGGGAAGTAAAGGAAATAAATCTATAGGAATGGAAATGCAAGAACATATATGTGTAGGGATTCAACATGTACCATTGGCAGTGAGATAACTACCATATGTTGCAAGGAAATCAATACTACTCTACTATAGCACATAAGTAAATCAAATTACACAACAAAACACTAATAAGACAATATGTGATCACGTAGGAAAAATTGTACATGTTGTAGCCTTTTCTTGGATTCTCCGTTAGTCCTTAATGATGCTAAATTCATTTGTAACACGCCCACCAAAACTAGAACACAACAAAAGTTAGACCAGTTTTTCACTATGATGACCCAACTTAGAAGGTATTGTTATGGGAATGGGATCTAAAATTTCCAACCTTTTCCAACTTTCTCAAAACTTCAAATAGACAACACTATTGCATTCGCCATAGCTCAACCTACCTTAGGTCGGGAAAAATGCACCACAAGTCTAGTCTTTTTAGCCAACCTCTTGACCTTTGACCTAACCAACGTGTTAACTAAAAATTTCAATTTTAAGTCAATTTTTTCCCTTTTTCCAACACTTTGACAATGCTATAATTCTTCTAACTTTTCAAGATTTTCAAGCACTGCTACTAGCATCTAATGGCCAATAAATCCATAACCTTTTTATGAACACACTTGGGAAACAATCAATCATAAGGATAGAACCAAATCAATAACACTTTGAATGCATTTCTTTCCAAAAGTATAGAGAGATAAGAGAGCTTATTAGCATAGTAGAAAAACCTACTTTATTTAGATTCACAGCCTCACCATTTGAGAAAATAAGTGAACAAGTCTCAAAATATGGTGCATGTCTAATAAAATGCATGAATGTGGTTAAAAGGCGTCCTTTTCCTCAATCCTGAATGGACTAATTGGTATACAAAAAATCTATTAAAACTTATTCAAGAACTCAAACATGTAATCAGAACAAATTATATTTCATTCACCATTATTCTCCAACACTAATTATGTAATCAAATTAGCTAGTACCATTCTTTCATAGTTAAGTGAATACCTACAATGGGGGTATTATTTTAAGACCATTCATATGATGAATCATTCATTGACATCCACATGTGGATTGTATTCAATCATTTTCTCATAGAAACATGCATAGTAGTAGTAAGAGGTTGTAATCAACAAAATCATGTGAGTGCAATAAGAAAATATTCCATGTTGGTTACTACATGAGCATAACCAATACAACCACATGTTATTCCAATAACTTTTTAAAAATCCCACATTATATTAGTCAATCCTATAGACAGTAAATACACAAACCATGTCCCATGCATTTATAACCCCATTTAAGACTAGAAATTGTAAACACATATTCATTATTATTAAAAATACATGAGAAACACTTATCTTGAACTTTTTTGGGAAACAAAGTCTCTAAAAATGGCTCTCCACCCAACCACTAACAACTACAACCAAACTCTCACTTATAGTTGTCACCCCCTAGCTAGATTCTAGAGGCCAAGGGACCTTCTAATTATGGATTAAACACAACCACTAGTTGAACTATGGACTCTATAGATTCTTCCATCTCCACCCACCAGCAGAGTTGTCATCCAATGATGACCAGAAGTTGAAACTATTACCAACCACTCTCAAGGATGCAACTTTGTGCTCGTTCATGGTCTACCTGGGGATAGCACCACAGCTAGGGCTCAGATGTAGCAAGCCTTCAACAACAAGTATCGAGACTTTTGTAGATATAAAGACACTAAAGAGTAAATTTTTAGGACTACCTTAGGTCATTATGAATACTTATAGGATTATGAAGAAAGGTTCAAGCTTAGCTAGAAAAGGGCTAGGTGCACACTTGACCCTAACTCACTAAAGCTAGTCCTGCTTAGAGGAGTCATGGAATATTTTTTGGATACACTAAACTTGTTGGTAGGTGGAGATATCCACCAGTTACCCTATAAGGATATCAAGGCTACCTTTAGAAGCCATTCTAGGGAAACTAAGAAAAAGGGTAGGGGTAGTCAATCTATGGTCAATCAATCCTCTTCCAAATAATCCATCAAGGGTGAAATTGGAAACATGCTCGAGGATTTCGAGAGTGAGATGATGTAATCCTGTGCACTGCAGATGGGCACTATGCACATTAAGAGAAAAGAGGAGGAAGACGAGAGAGCCTTAGCCATTTTCTGCCCTAGATGCACTAGTAGGCACCATAGGAATGAATTTCCATTGAATTCAATTGAAATCAGCTCAGTCTGTGAAGAAAACTACTCCACGGAGAAATTCCCTTCTCTCTCTGGACTAAAATCTGTATATCGAGGAGCTGAAGGGCTAACTTAACATCTCCGCTACATAAACCAAAGCAGACCTCATGGGCCTAGGCCATACTAGCAGGGCATGCAAGGTTCATGCCATGTATATTACAACCCCAACCAGACCACATCCATACCTTCTTGGGGGATCCCTCCTCATCCTTCCTAGTATACCCCTCCTTGAACCTGTTCCCCTCAATATCATTCCTAGCTAGCTAGCCAGTCATTTCAGCCATATGCTTCACCACAACCTTAGTGGAATGCAGCGCCCCAGGGGTGGAGACCCATATACAACAATTCTCCAGATTTATTTCCTTCACCAACCACTCAACCACAACTTTTACACTCTACTACACCTAAACAACCCCATATGTCTGCCCAGCTAAATACGAACCCGAACAATAGATAGACCCAAAAAGCATATAGTGGAGAGACCTCCTATATTGATTATGTTGTGGAGATTCAAGAAATCAAACTAAGATCTATGAGAGTACTCCTAGACAACCCACCTCTACCTCCACCTATGGAGGTTGAGGAAGAAAGAGACGAAATCATGACTAAAGCATATCCACCACCGTTTCCAAAGAGATTAACCCAACCACTCCAAGCTACCCCATAAGAGTCTCAACTTATGAGGGAATTGAAATATCTGTGTGTCAAAATTCCACTTCTCCAAGCTATTAAAGATGTACTACTACAAGTTTATTAAGGAGAAGTTCTTCAAGCATCCAAGGAGGCAAAGAAGAGATACCCCTACCATTAATGTCATTGAACAACTATTTGACTTAATGTTGGGGCAGGTAATCTGTCGAAAGTCTTTGGACCCTAGAAGACCTGTAGTAGTTGTGCACATCAATGGCCCCATTGTCCCACACACTTAGATCGATCTTTGGACTGCCATTAATGTGATGACCAAGGAAGACATGCTCAGGCTTAACCTCGAGGGTTCATTAAGAAAGACCACAACAATTCTACAACTTACAGACTGCTCCAAAGTGACCCCTGAGGGGATTGTGGAGGATGTGATGGTCTCCATTGACTCTTGGGAATACCCCGCTAATTTCCTAGTTACCCAGCCTAAGGCTAAGCTTACTAGTTATTGTCTCATCGTTGGGAGGCCATGGTTAGCCACTGTCAATGCCTACATTAGTTGTAGGGCTAAAAATATGACTATTAAGAATGGGCATATCTCCAAGCAGTTACTCCTATACCCTCCTGCTTAGCGATCTCTAGAACTTGACTTACCTTTATGGCTGGAAGATGAGGAAGAAGATGAAGTTATTCCGCCAAAATCTATACCTTATAAAAATCCATGGGAGGGGGGCAACCAAATGAAGATGATTTGATTAAACACATACTCCAAAGTCTAACTCCAAGTACATTGTCCTTAGAAGAAGTAGTAAAGGAAACCCAGAACAACCATCAGTTTGATCTATGCTTAGCCGATTCCTACCCTATCTGTGTGAAAACCATAGAATTCACCCCCAAGAGAAATTCCAAAATCAACCCATATCTTTCTGATCACCAAGAATAAAAATTGTCTAACATGCTAAAGGAACATCTTGATGCCTTGGCTTGGAGTTACAAATAAAGGAAGGGAGTTCACGGTTTGGTGTGTACTCACCACATTTATATCAAATAAGGTTGCAAGCCAGTCGAACAACCCCAAAGGAGGATGAATCTATCTCTCAAAGATATATTCAAAGAATAATTACAAAAGATGCTAGATGTAGGATTCATTTACCCTATCTCAGACAGTGGGTGGGTCTCTCCTTTGGTTTGTGTTCCAAAGAAGAATGGTTATTGGAGGATTTGTGTCGATTATAGAGAGTTAAATAGAGCCACAAATAAGGACCATTTCTCTCTACCTTTCATCGACCAAGTGCTAGATGGCCTGGTAGGGAAAAAGTTTTTCTCTTTCCTAGATGGATTTAGTGGGTACAATCAAATCCAGATCAGCTTGGAAGACCATGATAAAACCACCTTCACTTGTCCTTGGGGTACTTTCACTATAGGGTCCTTTCTTTTGGCAAATGCAATGCTCCTTCCACTTTCCAGAGAGCAGTCCTAAATATCTTTCTTGAGTTATTCGATGATGCAGTAGAGATTTATATGGGTGATTTTACACCTTATGTATGTGATTTCTAGGAGGCTCTGTCCAACTTAGGTAAGGTGCTGAAAAAATGCATTGAAATGGACCTATCTCTTAGTCCTGAAAAAAGTGAGTTCTTGAAGACTACATGGATTGTGCTAGGTCATTCAATATCCCAACAAGGACTACAGGTGGACCCAAAAAAATAACTATCATCCAAAGGGTCCCACCTCTACAAAATAAGAGAGATGTCAGAAGTTTCCTATGGTTAGCTGGATACTACCCAAGGTCTATAAAATACTTTAGCAAGTTAGCTTCTCCTTTATTTGGGTTGTTGGCCAAAGAATTTGAGCTTGTATCATGAAAAAGTTGTAAACAGACCCTGGAAAACCTTGAAGGACAAGTTAACCACTACACTGATTCTCTAAGGCCCAAATTGGGCCCTTCCTTTTCATCTACATGTTTATGCCTCAGACAAGGACATAGGAGAAACTCTAGGAAAAATAGATGAAAATTTGCCTTATACTATTTATTTTATGAGTAACAATCTATCAAAGGCTGAACTGAACTACACAGTGATTGAAAAGGAGCTCCTGGCTATTGTGCATTCATTGAACAAATTTAGGCATTACATTACATGTTACCAATATTTTGTACATACTTACCATGTTGCAATCAAATATTTAATGAATAAACCTGATGTGAATGCCTGGATTATTATATGGTTACTTTTATACAACAATTTGATCTAAATATTTTACATAAGCCTAGCAAGGAAAATCCTGTTGTAGATTTTTTTATTAGATTAACTTTTCCCGCAGCTGAGGAAGGAATGGTTGATGATAAGTTACTGAATGAACACTTTTTTTCCATTTCAGTTCTCTCAACATGGTTTGCTGACATAGCAAATTATTTGGTATCTACAGAGTTCCCATTGAATTTGTCCTGCAAAGAGAAAAGAAAGATTGTGAGGAAGAGCACCCCATTGACTTGGATTGGAGGAAACCTCTTCAAACTAGTCCGGGATCAAATTCTAAGAAAATGTGTCACAGAGGAGGACTTATTTGACATCCTTTTGACTTGTGATGATGGGCCTTGTTGAGGTCACTTTGCAAAAAAGAGGACAACATTCAAGGTGTTACAAGCCAATTATTATTAGTCCACTTTTCATCAAGATGTGGAAAGATATACTAGTCAGTGTAATCGATGCCAAAGGATGGGAAAGCCTACTCCAAGGGATGAAATGCCTCTTCAACCTCAAGTGAATTTTGAGCCATTTGAAAAGTGGGACATGGATTTCGTTGGACCTATTGACCCTCGTTCCAAGCAAAAGCAGTATATCATTTTGTGCACTGACTATATGACTAAGTGGGTTGAAACCAAGGAAATCATGACAATAATAGAGGAGAAGGTGGTTGAGTTCTTAAGGGAGAATGTATTTTACATGTTTGGGTAACCTAAAGAATTGGTCACTGACCAAGGCAGACAGTTTACCTCCAAAATGAATGAAAACTTATTGAGCAGCACAAGATCAAGCATAGAACTTGGAATCCCCGTCACCCACAAGCTAATTGGCAAGTGGAGGTCACCAATAGAGCATTGGAGGGAATTCTAACTAAAGTAGTTAGCAGCAACAGGAAAGATTGGGCATATAGACTAGTTGAGGCCACATGGGCCTAAAATAAAACCTGGAAGACCACCATTGGTTTCACACCCTATGAGTTGGTCTATGGGAAAAAGGCCCTGTTGTCCATTGAATTCGAGTACAATCCATTGAGGATGGTAGCTGAACTAGATCTAGATCTAAGGAGTGCACAAAAAGAGAGATTGCTCCAGTTGAATGGGTTAGATGAGTTTAGAATGCAGGCCCTCCTATACATAGAGGTAACTCAAATTCAGAGGAAGATATGGCATGAAAAGAACATCAAAGACAAGCTATTTCAAGAAGGTGATTGGGCTTTATTATATGGTTATAGATATAAAGACTTTAAGGGCAAGTTAAGGACTAGATGGTTAGGGACTCATGTTATATAGAAATGTCATGATAATGGTTTAGTTGATATCATAACCATAGATGCAGAGTCCATTCCTTTACTTGTTAATGGGCATAGATTGAATGTTCACAAAAGGCCAGTGTAAAATAATGAGTTCATTGATGGTATCAAAAAAAATGTTGGTGGTGGATCATGTCCCAACTACTACCTCATCAAGTCACTCATAAAAGAAAAAATATAAAATAATAAGGAGATTGAGGTGAAAACCTCCATAAAGAACCTGTTTCCCACTATTGGATTGAAAACCTCTTGAGGTAGCTCAATGGTGTCAAAAAAAAAATAAATAAATAAAAAGATCTCTGGGTGAAAACCTCCCTTGATGCGCCCAAGGAAAGTAGCTAGGATTAAAACCTCTTGGACTCAAACTGGTTGTTTTAAAAAAATAAAATAAGAAATAACTAGCATTTGCACCTTATGTTGCAAAGGAGACGCCGTAAGGCATAGAGTGGTGAAGAATAGCATAGAGTGGGGAAGAATAAGGACATGTATAGAGTGGGGAAGAATAACATAGAGTGGGGAAGAATAAGGACATGTGAATGGACATTGTTGAAAGCAAGGGTGGATGATAATGAATTACAATTGCAATAGTTAGTTATGTGTATCAACAATCAAATCCCCCCTTTTTTCAACCTTCTCTATGAAATTAGATGCATCTTGAAAAATATAGCTAATATTTGAATCATCAACATTACACATCTCAATTTTCTATACTCAAAAAGGTCTCGATATTGTGCTTCTGATTGACTAAATTGATTAGCACAAAAGCATAGAACATGAGTGATATCCAGAAACTGTAATGTAGTTATAGACCTTGAAGCCAAAGATCCACCAATAAAAAATATTCTGTAACATGTGATGGCCGCTTTGAGACGGCAGCCTAAGAGAGCAAAGCCATCTTTTCCAAAATGTGTTCACTACCAAGCTTTGAAATCTTGTTAAAATATTTCAATTTAATTGTCAAGGATATACTGTGACATGAATCACTATTTCCTTTTGGATATTTTCCATGATAGTTGTCCTGGGAAAATGGTGACATTTCTAAGTTATCCTTATAAGGTGATTTTGAGAATGGATACTAAGAAAGTCCTGTAAACCTATACCACTAGTATATGCAAGATCATTATGAAGGGCTGTAGGCCCACAAGAAAACCATCTACAGTACTAACATGATTTCACTTACTGACAATCCAAGCCTGATATAATTACAAACTATGAATTTGTTATCATATTAAAACCTATCACACATGTGAGATCTATAGTTCCTTGAATTGAAATGATCAAGCACGCTCACCATCTTCAGTCAGTGTACAAGGGCCTCTTCCTATATGTCGGATGATAAGGAAAAACAAGGCAATATAAAAATTGTTGTTTCTTCGTGGAATAAATTTCCCAATTGGAAAATGTCTATCAACTCTAGGAAAATCAATCTATTTTTCACCCACTGCCATATGGAATCAACATTCAAATCCCCCATTTTTCAACCTTCTCTATGAAATTAGATGCATCTTGAAAAATATAGCTAATATTTGCATCATCAACATTATACATCTCAATTTTCTATACTCAAAAAGGTCTCGATATTGTGGTTCTGATTGACTAAATTGATTAGCACAAAAGCATAGAACATGAGTGACATCCAGAAACTGTAATGTAGTTATAGACCTTGAAGCCAAAGATCCACCAATAAAAAATATTCTGTAACATGTGATGGCTGCTCTGAGTCGACAACCTAAGAGAGCAAAGCCAAATTTTCCAAAATGTGTTCACTATCAAGCTTTGAAATCTTCTTCAAATATTTCAATTTAAATGTCAGGGATATACTGTGACATGAATCACTATTTCCTTTTGGATATTTTCCATGATAGTTGTCATGGGAAAATGGTAACATTTCTAAGTTATCCTTATGAGGTGATTTTGAGAATGGATACTGAGAAAGTCCTGTAAAACTATATGACTAGTATATGCAAGATCATTATGAAGGGCTGCAGGCCGACAAGAAAACCATCTACAGCACTAATATGATTTCACTTACTGACAATCCAAGCCTGATATAATTACAAACTAAGAATTTGTTATCATATTAAAACCTATCACACATGTGAGATCTATAGTTCCTTGAATTGAAATGATCAAGCACGCTCACCATCTTCAGTTAGTGTACAAGGGCCTCTTCCTATACGTCGGATGATAAGGAAAAACAAGGCAATATTAAAATTGTTGTTTCTTCGTGGAATAAATTTCCCAATTGGAAAATGTCGATCAACTCTAGGAAAATCAATCTATTTTTCACCCATTGCCATATGGAATCAACAATCAAATCCCCCATTTTTTCAACCTTCTCTATGAAATTAGATGCATCTTGAAAAATATAGCTAATATTTGCATCATCAACATTATACATCTCAATTTTCTATACTCAAAAAGGTCTCGATATTGTGGTTCTGATTGACTAAATTGATTAGCACAAAAGCATAGAACATGAGTGACATCCAGAAACTATAAAGTAGTTATAGACCTTGAAGCCAAAGATCCACCAATAAAAAATATTTTGTAACATGTGATGGCCGCTCTGAGCCAACAGCCTAAGAGAGCAAAGCCATCTTTTCCAAAATGTGTTCACTATCAAGCTTTCAAATCTTGTTCAAATATTTCAATTTCAAAGTTTCTTCACATTGCACAATTATCTAGAATACAAGTATCTAGAATGCAGGACATTGGGAATGTGGATATGACGGTTTACAACAGTGAAGTTCCTTCCGAATTTACAAGAAACATCCTTCCGAATTTACAAGAAACGTCAGGTTGGGAGTGGCAATACTATAAATTAAATAATTATGAAAAAATATTCTAAATCATAATACATCTTATAGTGAGTAGTGCATTGATATATATCATATTTCAATTTATAAAATGTTTGGAGGTATTACTTACCAATGTTTAGATTACATTCATACAATGTTTGAAGGTATTACTTAGCAATGTTCAGATTATATTCATACTCTGTTTGAAGGTATTACTTACCAATGTTCAGATACATTCATAATAGATGAATATAATCCACGTATATTTGGTTAAATTCAAAACTGAATGAAATATAATGCCAATATTGGAATGTTATGCTTCTTATAAATGTTTGAATATGAATGGTTGTAACTTCATCATTTCTCTTAATCCTCCACGAAATCTAGCTTGAACTCATGCACAAATTTGTTTTGGTCAATATCTCCATAGATAAATTGGTCCATTGATCCAATTGTTGTTTCTAAAATGTAACAACCAAGCTTTTCCCATGTAACAAATCTGAAGCAATTTCTGGACTATTTAGAAAAAGCTCGACTAGTCTTGGATGCTGTGAAATATCAAACGATATTTTTCCGGTGGAAGGATGTCCTGGAACCCCTGATTAAATTGCCACAATATGAAAATCACTATCATGTGTATTTTTGTCTTCAATGGTAAGGAAAATTCCTTCAAAAGTAGTCTCAGTCGCATTGTAAAATGCATCCACACGAACCTTATCATATCATGCCTTTAAAGCCTTGATCCATCTCCAGTTTGAAATACAATTGATATTCCAAGGACAAAAATTCCAGAGCATTCACCAAAGAATATTAACTTTGGTTCCTTGTGTTCCAAACTTTTATTTGAATTTATTTAAGGATTTTTCCTTTCTTGAATCATGGAGTCTCTCTCCCTGTCTTTTTGGATGCCCATTCATGATAATATCAATTGACTCATCTTGAGGTGAACCAAACTCGCCACAGGAGATAGCCTGAAGATTTGTTGCATTTGATCCATTAATTACTGTCTCTTGGGTAGAATGAAGGTATTTTCCAGTAATTTCATGTTAACTGCTGCCTAATAGCCCCATACGTTTTCTTTAAAGTAAAAGAAAAATGAAGTACCATCAATGACAAAAGGTCAACAACAGTCTTTTGTAACATAGTGTGACATGCTGCTAGACGATGCTTAACAATATCAATGCCAATTAGTGTCCCAGACCTCCTCAAGATTTCAGCGAGCATACAGATTTCAACACCCGTGCCATCAAATCTAGGAAGTGCCTTATCTGTGATTTCATCAGGTCCCATAAATAACCTGACAAAAGCGTGACAGTGTGTCCCTCAAAGAGGTATTCCAAATTATTTCCCAACATCAACATTGTTGATTGCATCAAATCCTTCTAGGTAACAATATTTTGATGCATTGATCACTCCAACAGGGCCTTGAACATGGTGGAGTCCAGAAAAAAAGCTTAGAATTCTGAAGCAACACACCTATGCCTTACAACATATCTAGAAACCAATGATGCATAATTGATCAAATTCACAAATGGTGTTTCCAATAATTGTAAAACTGCAATTAAGCCCTCGACTCTCCGAAGGGGTATCTTAGGAAAAACAATGGAACTCTATAGTATTGCATATATCTCAATGTCTAAACAATTAAGTTCTCACGGATAACTAAGGTAGCATGAGGCAAAGGAATGTTTAAAAAGAACAATCTTTTCTTTGTTAACATCTTTCTTTGTTAAATTCTTGAAATTGCTACGACTCAAGCTTTGGACGACTCCCCCCAACTGTATTCTCTGTATCTGGGTGGATTTTTCTCATTGACCAAATCAGGTACAGGTCCCACCATAACATAATACGAAGGATTTAAAAAGAATGGGACAGGGAACCTTTCCTTCTTGTCATTCACCACCACCGTATGTTCTATACTTTCATATTTGTCTTTGCTTCAAACCTGCACAACACAAAAAAGGCTTGTTTTTATGAAAACTGTAGGGTGCTTAAAACAAAATAAGTTGCTTTGTTAACATCTTTCTTTCTTAAATTCTTGAAATTGCTGTGACTCAAGCTTTGGACGACTCCCCCAACTGTATTCTCTGTATCTGGGTGGATTTTTCTCATTGACCAAATCAGGTACAGGTCCCACCATAACATAATACGAAGGATTTAAAAAGAATGGGACAGGGAACCTTTCCTTCTTGTCATTCACCACCACCATATGTTCTATACTTTCATATTTGTTTTTGCTCCAAACCTGCACAACACAAAAAAAGGCTTGTTTCTATGAAAACTGTAGGGTGCTTAAAACAAAATAAGTTGCTTCTAAGGCAGCACTGACAGAATGAATGCAAGCTATATATGGCCATTCACTCATAGATCAATATATTTTATTTCCAGGCTAATGCAATGTACATAGCCAAACATATATTGACTTAACCATTTTGTTAAAGCTTGTTTCTTCTGGCTTCACTTGTAAATAAAGAAAAATATCATTTCATTAACAGAGACAACTGATTATTTAAATTGTACAATCTATTTCAATTAAGAAACCAACAAATTTTTTTTGTTTCAGTCCTAGGAAACTAGAGTTGTGTTAGGCTGGACAGTTACATAATAGATGGCTTTGAACATATCAGATTAAAGATATCCTGAGGACTATTCTGCATACCATGAATTTGTATGGGCGGGAGTAAGAGAATTTTGCTCCAATTTACACTACCTCACAAACCCATCCAATAATGTCATACATTCTGTCATGTGATACCCCAGAGTATAGTTATGAATTTACATCATACATGGCTTTGAACATATCAGATTAAAGATATCCCAAGGACTATTCTGCATACCATGAATTTGTATGGGCAGGAGTAAGAGAATTTTGCCCCAATTTACACTACCCCACAAACCCATCCAATAATGTCATACATTCTGTCATGTGATACCCCAGAGTAAAGTTATGAATTAGCTCAAGAATCGAAGGTTTCTGATTTTCCAAGACTTGAGTTTGCCTTGTTCATACTTACATTTTCTTAAGAGGCAGTACCACTGCAGGCACTACTGTGGGTGGGATTATTCTTACAGCATGCATTCTATTTTTCAAGCAAAAAGAATAAGATGATATCCATGCCTATAAGATGACATCTTTGACGTAAAAAATCTTTGTCAATGTATCATCAAAGGAAACACAAAGGAAACCTTATGCCTTACTGCGTTTTCTTTGGGCATCAAAAGGAGGTTCTTTCACACCATTTCCTCCCTATGTTAGAAACCTCTCTTGCAGATAAAACAACAACAATTTCTGCAGAGCAGAGATCTCTCTAACCCTGCCTTCCAACTCACCAACTCTGGTTTCAAGCTCTCCTGCTCTTTCATTCATTTTTGTATCCAACAGCCTTATGAGCTCATCTTGAATCACCTTCTATATCATCTGGGACCTCTTATACTCGTCCACCTCCTGAAGCCACAGGTCTGCGAATTGACAATCTTTCCAAGCCTCGAACCAAGGACCTCCCATTGTATAATGTATAGCTTTGGGAAGTTCCTTGCCATCAATGTCATTGTGACCAACAAGGAAATTCTAGGTGTATGGAATGGATCCAATATCATTGTCATCAAGCGAAGTGAATCTATGCAAAAATGCCCCAGATTGGGAATTCACAACAGAGGGTGTCAAAACTCTGTTCTTGGGGTGCCCGCAATTATACAAAACCATAGATGACCAGTTCTTTCTAGGGTAAGTAGTCTGCACAACCCCATCCATTTTTGTAGCACTCTTGGGCTTGTAATCATGTTTGACACACATTATAGCATACTTATCATCAATGAGCTCAGCTAATTCCCTAATGTCAATAGTATAGAGAAAATCACAGTCTACGAACATAGCCCAACCCTCGAACCCAGCTAGGAAAGGAGTCAAGAACCAAAATCCCAACGCAGTTTTAAAAACCAAAACATCTTAATGAAAGCTAGAATAGACTGCCAAAACCTGTTCAGTAAAAATTAAGTTCTCTGAATGGCTCATATTCAAATGAGAACAGTAACAATGATAATTCAATGTCTGGACTCTAGACTAGTCAATTTTGGACAAATAGTGTCAGGAATCTGCGACCACAACATCAGGAATATCTAGCGACGTCGGAGCACATGCTGTACAATCCACAGGAAAGATTTAAATATAAGAGAATTTACAAATAACCAGCCAAAAGCTAAAAGCATTCAAAGAATTTTCCTAATTAAATTTATCCCTAAAAGGTATTCAAAAATAGTGACTCTAAGCCAGTCTCAACCTTATGGAACCTAATATCCCTTATATCCTCTATTAAAGACGTCACCTAAAACAAGGTTGAAATTGGAAACAAGCATTCAAACTACTCTTAGCAAAAGCAATTTGTAAGAATACATTATTATTTAAAGGATAATAACAAAAGCAACCTCTAAGAATACTTACAAAATAGATGTCTGGTATGTCATCACATGCGCTAAAATTAATCATGTCCGAATTGTTTAAAAAAGAGGTTAGATATTATAGCTGGAAAAGAATAGGCCTCCACATTGTAAATTGAATCAACCTAAATGACTCAACTGGCATTAAAAATAATGGCAATAAGGGCGTTGCTAGAAATACATACTAGTCAAAAAGCAACCTTGATATCTCCACATAATGGAATGGTAGTGGTTGAAATTCTCTTGTGGTTCCACGCTCACATCAAGAACTTCTGTCAATCTCTCTGTACAAGCACTTAATTAAACGTTTTCCCACATTTAAACACTTGAAAGAAATCCCGAACGTTATAGATCATGAATAACAATTAAAAAATCTCCCAAAACAGAGCTAAGACTATTTCAAATGTATTATCTTGTTACAAGCTAACCAATACAAAGAGCAAAGACAGATGCATAAATTTCAAAATACAAAATGTTTAAGGCTTCAGTTGCAAGGAGAGACAGTGTAGATGCATAGTTGGTAATATGCAGGATGCCACTGGAGAAGATGGAACAACCACTAGGATTCGGTTCAACACCACCATTGATGGCAGGAAGCCATGGCAACAGGTTTTTGCAGTGATTTTCCTCCCAGATTCTCTTCCCTCATCTTGTCTGCATATGTTGATGTGGTTCTCTTGTGCCTCATGGGTTATTTTATCAGTCCTCATGTGTTTGGTTGTCTTATTTCCTTCCTAAGAGATGGTGGCTTACTCTGTAGGTCTATAATTTGCCATCACATCGGTATCTGGTGTTCATATTCATCTGTTTTCTTGGCCCAGGGCTGGCAAGAATTATCTTTATTTTTTATTTTTCTGTTTGGTGGTGCTAGGAATTTCCTTTTCCATGGCTGTGATGCTAAGGGAAAAATTATGTTGCCAAGGAATCTGTTGGTTTATCAGCATCAAAGGTGGAATGAGGAATCTCTTGCCAAAACAAGAGGCAACAAGAAATTGCTACCCATTCCTGCCCAACTTGGAGTTTTTCTATGTCAATGTATCATCAAAGGAAACACAAAGGAAACCTTATGCCTTACTGTGTTTTCTTTGGGCATCAAAAGGAGGTTCTTTCACACCATTTCCTCCCTCTGTTAGAAACCTCTCTTGCAGATAAAACAACAACAATTTCTGCAGAGCAGAGATCTCTCTAACCCTGCCTTCCAACTCACCAACTCTGGTTTCAAGCTCTCCTGCTCTTTCATTCATTTTTGTATCCAACAGCCTTATGATCTCATCTTGAATCACCTTCTATATCATCTGGGACCTCTTATACTCATCCACTTCCTGAAGCCACAGGTCTGCGAATTGACAATCTTTCCAAGCCTCGAACCAAGGACCTCCCATTGTATAATGTATAGCTTTGGGAAGTTCCTTGCCATCAATGTCATTGTGACCAACAAGGAAATTCTAGGTGTATGGAATGGATCCAATATCATTGTCATCAAGCCAAGTGAATCTATGCAAAAATGCCCCAGATTGGGAATTCACAACAGAGGGTGTCAAAACTCTGTTCTTGGGGTGCCCGCAATTATACAAAACCATAGATGACCAGTTCTTTCTAGGGTAAGTAGTCTGCACAACCCCATCCATTTTTGTAGCACTCTTGGGCTTGTAATCATGTTTGACACACATTATAGCATACTTATCATCAATGAGCTCAGCTAATTCCCTAATGTCAACAGTATAGAGAAAATCACAGTCTACGAACATAGCCCAACCCTCGAACCCAGCTAGGAAAGGAGTCAAGAACCAAAATCCCAACGCAGTTTTAAAAACCAAAACATCTTAATGAAAGCTAGAATGGACTGCCAAAACCTGTTCAGTAAAAATTAAGTTCTCTGAATGGCTCATATTCAAATGAGAACAGTAACAATGATAATTCAATGTCTGGACTCTAGACTAGTCAATTTTGGACAAATAGTGTCAGGAATCTGTGACCACAACATCAGGAATATCTAGCGACGTCGGAGCACACGTTGTACAATCTACAGGAAAGATTTAAATATCAAAGAATTTACAAATAACCAGCCAAAAGCTAAAAGCATTCAAAGCATTTTCCTAATTAAATTTATCCCTAAAAGGTATTCGAAAATAGTGACTCTAAGCCAGTCTCAACCTTATGGAACCTAATATCCCTTATATCCTCTATTAAAGACCTCACCTAAAACAAGGTTGAAATTGGAAACAAGCATTCAAACTACTCTTAGCCAAAGCAATTTGTAAGAATACATTATTATTTAAAGGATAATAACAAAAGCAACCTCAAAGAATACTTACAAAATAGATGTCTGGTATGTCATCACATGCGCTAAAATTAATCATGTCCGAATTGTTTAAAAAAGAGGTCAGATATTATAGCTGGAAAAGAATAGGCCTCCACATTGTAAATTGAATCAACCTAAATGACTCAACTGGCATTAAAAATAATGGCAATAAGGGCGTTGCTAGAAATACATACTAGTCAAAAAGCAACCTTGATATCTCCACATAATGGAATGGCAGTGGTTGAAATTCTCTTGTGGTTCCACGCTCACATCAAGAACTTCTGTCAATCTCTCTGTACAAGCACTTAATTAAACGTTTTCCCGCATTTAAACACTTGAAAGAAATCCAGAATGTTATAGATCATGAATAAAATTTAAAAAATCTCCCAAAACAGAGCTAAGACTATTTCAAATGTATTATCTTGTTACAAGCTAACCAATACAAAGAGCAAAGACAGATGCATAAATTTCAAAATACAAAATGTTTAAGGCCTCAGTTACAAGGAGAGATAGTGTAGATGCATAGTTGGTAATATGCAGGATGCCACTGGAGAAGATGGAACAACCACTAGGATTCGGTTCAGCACCACCATTGATGGCAGGAAGCCATGGCAACAGGTTTTTGCAGTGATTTTCCTCCCAGATTCTCTTCCCTCATCTTGTCTGCATATGTTGATGTGGTTCTCTTGTGCCTCATGGGTTATTTTATCAGTCCTCATGTGTTTGGTTGTCTTATTTCCTTTCTAAGAGATGGTGGCTTACTCTGCAGGTCCATAATTTGCCATCACATCGGTCTCTGGTGTTCATATTCTTCTGTTTTCTTGGCCCAGGGATGGCAAGAATTATCTTTATTTTTTATTTTTCTGTTTGGTGGTGCTAGGAATTTCCTTTTCCATGGCTGTGATGCTAAGGGCAAACTTATGTTGCCAAGGAATCTGTTGGTTTATCAGCATCAAAGGTGGAATGAGGAATCTCTTGCCAAAACAATAGGCAACAAGAAATTGCTACCCATTCCTGCCCAACTTGGAGTTTTTCTACCAACGGAGGCCCCAATGACTCTATTAAATCAGCAACCTCTAGAGGGTTATATTGAAAATTCATTGAGAACAGCTCAAATATGTCATTTCAAGAACCTCGAAAAGGAGAACTGGGTGCTCTCAGTGGGATCCCTTGTGCGCCAGTAAAGCCCAGCCTTGCGGAGATGCGCTTGTTTGATGGGATCACTTCAACTGGAAATGTGGCATGTTTTAGTATCGAATGCCTGCAGACCTCGTAGGCAAGATCCTCACGGGTATCATAACCCACAAAGATCTTGAGCTTTGGAAGCACTTTTCCACTCTTGGTAATAAGAGGTCCTTCCCATAATGCCTGCTCGATGTTGTGGAGAGACTGGATCTCTCGACTTCTGGTCCTCCTGCATCTTCAGCTTTGGTTCTAGAGACTCGGCCAAACTTGGGGGAGATACTGCGAATGACAGCCCGATGCCTAGTTCCAGTCCCAATACTAGCATGCCTCTAGAAATCCTATATACATTTGAATGTGGATGCCCATTTCCACTACTGAACAGTCTCTGCAGAGGAATTGAGTGCGAGGGGGATCGAACCTTGGCACTGAGCGATGATGTTAAACGGCAGATCTTAGTCACATTCTGACGGAATTGAGCCATCTGGCCTTCTTGGAGAATGGGAAAATGATCAAATCACAGAGAGATAGAATTGGGTCTCGAAATTTCAGAAGGGTGCGGGGATTTGCTCTCTATGGAAAATGAGAAAGTGGCAAATATATTCCTCTAATGAGTTTGGCTCATAGTGTCCATGCCCTCCTCTGGAGCGACTCTGCCTGCGCTCTCCTCTGCATCAAACGCTGTCCCTGCCCTCCTCTGGAGCGACTCCGCCTGCGCCCTCCTCTGCATCACACGCACGCGGATATCCGCGCGTAGGAGGGGTTCGATAACGTGGTAAGGGTAAACTGTTCATAGGTTATAGTTAATAGTTCATTTACGTTTTTTTTGTTTTTTTAAATGTTTTAAAATATATTTTTTTAGACGGTTCATCTTTGTTCAATCGTCTAACAAAAGATCTGACGGCTATGATTAAGACAGAAAGACATCTGGGGGAGTTGATTTCAGAGGGAAATGCCTTACGGCGTAAAAAGAGAAGATAAAAATCATGAAATATTGCTTGCAGGTCGGCAAGTTTGTTAGCCACACAAAAATGTTAAATATACATGCCATATGTTTCATCCTAGTAGTCCACATTATGTTGAATTCATCCTAACATCATGCTACCATTGTGTCTACTCTGTCCAACCAAATCGTGTCTTGTGTCCTCAATCATTTCATCCATGTGCTAAATTACATGTCCTAATATGTTGAAAGGGGGTTTAAGGCTTTGTTTTTTTTTCATTTTACCTCATAAGTTTTTTAGTCGAAAATGGAATTATTTTGGAAACCAATGGAAACTTTCCTCTCTACTTAGTCTCACCTCCTTGGGAATAAAAAATTGAGATCCTTTGGATCCCATTGTGGATGAGACACTAAGGTTATGTGTCCCACAGGACCCCTACCCACTAATCATCATTTCCTCAACTTTTGACTTTTAAAGTACCACATCCTCTCATTCTTGCATTTAGCCAGTCGTCCTAGTGCCTCATGACGCTGGTAATTTAAACTCATGCTTCTCTTCGAAACTTCTAGGATCTAATCCATATAGATTACATGTCCTGTGTTCTACCCACACCATCCTTCCTTCATTCTTATGATTTTTTCACATGCATCCATGTGGCTAACATTGCCAAATATCTATGTTCACTCAGCTATGGGGCCCCTAACCAAAATCATCAAATTTTTTACTTTTATCCTCAAAACAATTATCTGACATATCTTTTGATCTAGTAAGTATATTTTGGAATTAAACATACCATTTGGAAGCTCTTTCCAAAATTAAAATGGCTCCAAATTTTGGCCTCCTTGAATAATCTAATTCACCACTATTGTTCACCAATATACATGTAAATATAAGATATTTTCTACACGTTTTACATGCTTTGAACTACAACAACAATCATGATACAACCTTCAACATCAATGTCATCTTCAAACACTTTCAACAAGCTTAGATATTTAATGACAACACTTTTGACAACAATGACATGTTCAAACATTCTCAATGAGCTTAGTCATCTAGTGATAACACCTTTGACATGAGTGGCAACACTTTCTATCAACTCAAAGTTGTGGTATATTTACATGTGGGAAACATTACACATTTTGGTAGCATGCTCAATGTCTTGGGGACTTTATGGAGATTTAGTTAGGCCCCTTGGAGCTGAGATATTGTTTCACAACCAATCCATCTATTATTTCTCTCTCACTGGAGGATGGAGGATAATTTATACAAAACTGTAATTATTGGGAGAGGTTGGTATATGAGTCTTGGTAGTGGATGGAAGCCTATACTCTATGTTATTTATGACTTTGAATATTTAAATTTGGAAAATTGACGTGTCAGAGGTACCTTTGCTGGAATTAGATATTCTTTGAATATATTTTGATTGAGGGGTATATCTTGCTAAGTTGAAGCTCAATATTGTGAAGGTGTTGAATGATGGCTTTTGTTTACTGGTATTTATATTTTCTACTTGAAGGATTGTTAGTCTGATTCCTCTACTGCGTTTAGAAGTAGTGATTAATACTCTGTGCCCTTTCCTCGAAGTTTAAAAAAAAAAAAAATTAAGTGTGAATTTTTGTTGATAAGTTTGTATTAGGTTTTGTATTCATTATTCAATATTTATAATCATGAAAAGTTGTTAGATCCTTGTTGGGCTTCATTTGGAAAGGAATTAGTATTGCAATTTTTCTTCTAGAAGGAGTTTCTCAACTGTTATGGGGGGATAATTCGATTTTATTATGGAAACAACCAACACCATATGGAATTGTGAGTCTCTTGTCACTCTTCACTCTATGTGGGTGTGGTCTTTGGGACAAATTTCTTCCATTTCTCTATAAATTCATATAATGTGTTAGAAAAATATGTTTGGGGAGTGGGGTGATAGATGCTTAAAGGAGAATTGCAATTAGTAGCAATAAGATCTTCTTCAAATGAATTTAAAAATAAATAAATTGTAATCCAATGTAATCATGGCTATGGAAATGATGCTCAATCTCCAGTAAAAGTTTCATTATTTGGACGATGAATTGGAGAACATCAAAGTGAAATTGGAAGAAGGGTTTCAGAAAGTGAACATGGCTAGTAGAACATTGAAAGTAGTATCCGTTAAGCCATCAAACATAACCTTAAAATAAATTACCAAGTTAAACAACAAAAACAATGGAAGGCTCAATCTCATATCAACTAAATCCCGATTGTTTGGTGATGCTATAATTTTCATTTTGTGTAGGGCACCATATTGCATGTGTATAAGTGGGAAATTCTAGAATCATTTCTAAGAGGGATGATGTAAATAAATGGAATACACTAGGATGGACTTGTATTCCCAACCCATGTCCTTTGGACTTGAATAATACATTTTACAAAATATGTAAATATGTTGTGTTAAAAGCAATGACTTCAATACTTAATACCATTTTCAGTCATGTCGAAAAGAAATAAATTGATAGATAACTCAAAAAAAATATTGTAAACATTGAATTTTTATATGTTTATTAATTAAATTTTAATATGAATTTATGATGATTACTGATATGTATCACATTTCTATATGTATACATCTTATTTTTAATCATCTGTTTATTATTTAAATTTATTAACTTGTTATATGTTTATTATACCAAGAGGCCCTCTCAAGACTCCACAAATTAATAAAATTTTATTATATTTTAATAATGATATTTATAATTAATTATAGTTAATAATTGGACCACCCTAGATCCATCTTAACTATAGATCTACCATCCATGAAGACAAATCAAATCCCTTTGTAGTCAAAAATAGGTTTGCATCTCAAGAGATTCAGTTCCTCATTACGCTTGGTAGATCCAAAGTTAGGATGGAGCTAGGAGGGTTATTTATTTGTTTTGAAACATGAATAAATATTATTTTAATTTATTTAAATGTGATATGCATATTATGATTTTTTCCTAGAAAAAAATAGTTGTAATTTTATTAATAAAATTAGAAATACAATAAAATGAGTTAATCAATTCATCTGTTGTTTTTACTATTTTTATTTTTGTCAGGCTAGGCAGTAACTCCACAAAGTAAAAACTGATTCGTGTATTATTCCACAAGGTATATCTTCATTATATATATGAGGGAGAGACTGTTCAGTTCATCTCCCGATGACTGTTCATATTTCTAATTTATTTATTTACATAAATTCACCCAATCACAAGGATTAGGTGTCAATATTCCCACCCTTAATCTGAAGGGATGTTGGTGATTCCAAGCATCATTCTGAATCGTTCAAGCTTTTCTCTTCCAAGCGCTTTAGTGAAGATGTCTACAATTTGCTCATTTCTGGAACAATGACAGAGATGGATTTTTTTCGCCTCAACACGATGTCAAATAAGATGATATTTAGTATTGATGTGTTTCGTTCGATCATGGAATTTTGGGTTCTTGGCCAACTTTATTGCAGAGGTATTGTCAATCATGAGTGGAGTTGATTGTACTTCTTTTAGCTGCAAATCTTCAAGAATTTTCCTAAGCAACACAATTTCTCTTATTGCTTCAGCTGCTGCCACGTATTCTGCTTCTATTGTGGAATCTTCCGGAATTGACTGTTTGTGTGATCTCTAGGAGACAGCTCCTGATCCAAGACTCATAGCATATCCTAAAGTTGATACCCCAGTTTCTTTGTATCCATTGAAGTCTGAATTAGAGTATCCAATCAAGATGAAGTCGTCCACCTATGTATACTTGATTCCGAAGTCTTGAGTTCCCTCCAAGTACCTTAGAACTCTTTTTGCAGCAAACCAATGTCCCTCAAATGGCTTTTGCATAAACTTGGAGAGGATTCCAATAGTAAATGAAATGTCTGGTCTAGTAGTAGCTATGTATTTGAGACTTCCTACAAGCTGTCTATACTTTGTTGCATCCTCAAATTCTTTTCCTTTAATAGATGTGAGCTTTAAGTTTTGTTCCATTGGAGTAGTAAGAGGATTTCACTCTGTCATGCCAAACATGTTCAACAGATCTCCAATGTATTTCTTTTGAGAAATAAATATGGACTTTGGATGTTGGGTTGCTTCAATGCCAAGATAGTAATGAACATAGCCCAAATCAGTCATTTAAAAACTTTTCCCCAATTCCTTCTTTATGGATGCAATGTAGTTTTCATTGTTCCATATCATCAAAAGATCGTCTACATATACCACAAGATATACAACTGTTTTGCCAACTTTCTTGACAAATAAAGTTGCATCATCAAGATCAAAATGTTTGAAATTGAGTTTCAAAAGATGCTCAGTTAGTTTTTCATACCGGGCTCACGGTGCTTGTTTGAGGCCATACATGGACTTCACGAGTTTGCATACTCTATCTTCATGTCCTTTCACAGCAAATCCTTTAGGCTAGGACATAAAAACATTCTCTTTTAGATCTCCATTCAAGAAAATAGTTTTTACATCCATTTGATGGACTTTCCAACTGTTCTGAGCTGCTAGTGCAAAGAGTGTCCGAATGGTAGCCCATTTTTCTATGGGGGAAAAAGTCTCCTCATAATCAACCCCTTTGTTCTGTGCAAAACATTTTGCCACAAGCCTAGCTTTGCACTTGTCAAGTGATCCATCAGCTTTATACTTTTTCTTGTAGACCCACTTGCAGCGAATTGTTTTGGCTTCTAATGGAGGAGCAACCAGCTTCCAAGTGCCATTCTTTATGAGGGCATCATACTCCTTTTGCATCACTTCTTTCCATTCATCATGAGAAGTAGCTTCCTTGAAGGAATTTGGTTCAAAATCTGTAGACAAGTTCAATTCACAATCATAAGCAACATCCATATCAACAGGTGAATTAGAGTCATCTACATCACCTCCATTTTGCTAGTTTGAATTTCTGGTTCCTATCTTTCAAACTTCATTAGGATGAACACTTTCAAGTGTCTTTGTCACCCACTTTGGGGGACCTTTTTTAGATGGTCCAGGCTGCTCCGTCGATTGATTTGGGACTAAATAAGGATTGAGTCTCCCAATTCTATCAATTACATCACTTAAAGCATCATCCATTGTTGGAGTTTCATGCAAGGGAAAGTGTTCTTCTGATGAAGATTCCACATGTTGGTCTAGTATAGGAATCCCCCCTTCAAGATGTGGAATTTGATTATCAAATTCTTGAAATGATTTTGATTTTTCAAATCTATCCAAGCGATCAAGTTGCCGCTCAACAACATTGTCAGTTTTGGACGATTCAAGGAAAATTACATCTCTAGATACAACAAACTTCCTATTTACTTCATCATAGAGGTGTTATGCTTTGGAGGTGTTTGAATACCCCAGGAAGATACACTTACGACTTCTAACACCAAGTTTGTTTCTATGTACCTTTGGTATCAAGGCATAACAGGTGGAACCAAAGACCCCGAGATGCTTTAGCAAAGGAACATGTCCATACCACATTTCATATGGAGTCTTGTTTCTTATAGTATTAGATGGATATATATTATTTATATATACAACGCATAGAACAGTATTAGCGCAAAACATTATCTTCACATTTTTGAAGAAAAGCTGGATCGTACCATATTTAAGATTGTTCTATTCATTCTTTTAGCTACACCATTCTGTTGAGGATTATAAGGCACAATTGTTTGATGTTTGATCCCATGTTAGCAAAGATAGTTTTAAAATTCATTCGATGTGTATTCTTTTCCATTATCAGTGCGAATAGACCCAATATGAGATTGTGCATCATTTTCAATCCATTTATGAAAATTCTTGAATGTTTCAAAAGCATCAGATTTGTTCTTCAACAAATAAACCCAACACATTCTAGTGTAGTCATCAATAAATGTCATGATATATTTATTTCCATTTGCAAAAGGAACAAGCATTGGAAAACATAAATCTGAATGAATGAGTTCAAGTTTTCTATGTGCTCTTGAATATGAATCATGAAAATACTGTTTGCTATGCTTTCCTAGAATGCAAACATCACATTGCTTAAGTTTCCTAGGAATTGTTGGCAAACTAGCAACACCATTTTTGTTCAACAAGCGGAGACTGTCATAGTTCAAATGCCCAAATCTAGCATGCCATAATAAACTTGATGGAAGTGTACCTTCTTGATGATGAGAATTGTATGAGAAATGTTGTGCACAAGCAGAGGTTCCTTGTAGCTTGAGAAGCCTTTCTTCTTCTATTCTCCTCATGACAAGTGAGTGGTCAGATGCTTTTCTTACCTCAAGCTTTCTATCAAACATATGAATGGAGTCACCTTGCTGGCGGATGTGGACCAATGACAACAAGTTTTTCTTGAGCTGTGCGAGATATAGAACATGATGCAGAAGAAAGTATGGAGGATCAGGCAGTTTAACCCTGGTTTTGCCAAGCCCTGATGGCTTGATTTTTGATTGGTCTGCAAAGTATATTGCTCCATCAACATTGTTAGTGAAATCTTCAAAAAAATCTTTTCTATGAGTCATGTGGCAGGTTGCTCCTAAATCAAGCAACCAATCATTTTTCCAGGAAGCAAGTGAAGTATTAAACAAATCTTCATTTACTCCAATGTTACATTGTGCCTCAACATAGTGAGCGGATTCAGGTGCTTTACCTTTGTCTGTATCATCAGTTTTACCTTTATGTTGGTTTCTTCTCTGCTCAATTTTGTCCCATGGTAGCTTGCATGTAGAGGAATCATGTGATCCATTTCTTTTGCAGCGAATACAATGTAAATTTGCCTTTTCTCCTTGAGGATGTCTGCCCCCCCTGCCTCTGAAGTATCTTCCTCTTCCTCTTCGTCCACCTCTTCCTCTTGTAGAATCTTGAGCAGGATATTTTTCTTTATTAGCCAGGCATACAGTCTCTTCTGAAGATTCAGGGACTGTCTTCTTTCCAAAGGCTTTTTCTCTTTCAGCAAACTTTTTCACAAGAGAGTCAAAGGTTATATCTTTGAGATTTCCATTTGCTTGCAAGGACTCAAGATAATTGGAGTAAGTAGGATAAAGTGCCTTGAGAAAAGAAATAAGAGGAATATCCAATTCAACCTTAGTGGATTTGATATCATGCATTATAGACTTTACTTCAGATGCAAGAGCAAGAGGATCATTATTTGCAGTTCAAGAGTGAAGAGTTTAATCATGAGTTGAACAACTTCAAGTGCAGAATGTGAGTCATAGAGTTCTTTCAGATTTTGTAAGGCTTCAAAGGTAGTTGAATATGATGAAATATGGCGACTCACCTCTTCATTTACAGATGTTGTGATTAATGCATAAGCTTTGTTGTTCTCATTTTCCCAAATGACAAGCTCTTTGTCTAAAGTAGGCTATATTGGTTCATTGTTTCCGTCTCCGACACACACTCCTTTCCACAACTCATTGAAAATAAGGGTCTGTTTTATCATCCAAGACCATTCAGGATAGTTGTCCTTGCCAGTGAGAACTATTCCCACAATGGATATGATTGAATGCATTCTGTAAAAAAAAAAAAAAACTTTTATTGATAGAAAAATACTTCTGCTAATCTACAGGAAAATTGTACTTTTGGTGGTAATTTTTTTTACATTTCAAAAGGGCATTCTCTCCATGTACTCTCTTTGTCTTTAATGAAAATATAAAACATATATCACCTATGCATTCTTAACAAATTTCAAATCTCCTCCTCATTATTTTTCTGCAATGTTCTTAAATTGTTTTACATGAAAAGGCAAAAAGTTATTTGAATTTGGCCTTCGCTATTGTAATCTTAGCGTATATACTATACAATTCCATATAGAGTTTCCCATTAGCAAGCAAATGGGTTCTAGTCTAACGTTTGCATATACTTCAATCTGAGAAAAATCAATCATTTTGCTGGAAATCACAGATTACCTCACCCTCTGATTCAATGAACGAGATTAGATTTGTAACTACCTTGCTAGTTTTCTAAGTGTTGACGTGAACCTAGAAACAATCATCCACATATGTGAGATCAATCTATTCTAACTCTGATCATCTTCGGCTGTTATAGCAACCCTGTAAAGACCAGCATCACGAAACTTCTCAATTCTGTCATCTGGGTTCCTCGATATATCTATTAAAGTGGTAATCTTCTGCATAATGGCTTCATATACCTCTAATTATGGTGGAGGATATCGTAGCACAAACCAGGGTTTTGGTTATGCTTCGTGGGATCAATCTGGAGTAAATTCTAAGTGTTGACTTTGAAGATTATATCACATATTTTGAGAATACGATTGGTAATGCACATGCTCCAATCGCATATCTGCTTGTTGTTCTGTTGAAAACTAGTGTAGTCAAAGTTTTCTCACTCGTTGTGTGGTGGAATGAGAGTATTTAGTGTGCAGTGAAGACAGGGAAGAACAAACAGTGAAACAAAATGGGCACAACAAATGTGATGAACCCAGAGGTTTTAAAGGAGGAAGAACCCATTCTCATGGAGATCCCTTAGAGGTTTTGTTTCTAATAAATAATAATGAGGAGAGCAGATAGGCATGATGTCGAGGCGATATGGAGGGAAACAGTGCGTAAGAGGCCAGACATTAAGTGAACGTTCAGGAATATGGCCACAAACGGTGGCATTTGATTTTCAAACTTTAGAATATCTTCATGTACCGCGAATCCCGGTAGACTTGGTTCAAATAGCTAACAATTGCACCTTTAGGCAACGTTCAGGGCCAACACTCAGAAATGAAAATGCATATGACAGAAAGGGCCAACGTTCAGAAATAAAAATGCATATGAAAGACAGGGCCAACGTTCAGAAATAAAAATGCATATGACAGACCAGTGTACAACCCACAACAACAACAGTGAAGGGAGTTACAACTATTTGGGGAACTTGGCTCTGAGGCAGGCAGTAACTCCACAAAGCAAAAACTGATTCGTGTATTATTCCACAAGGTAGATCTTCATTATATACATGAGGGAGAGACTGTTCAGTACATCTCCCGATGACTTTTCATATTTCTAATTTATTTATTTACATAAATTCACCCAGTCACAAGGATTAGGTGTCAACAATTTTTTTGTTTTTTATTTGAGTGGTTATTATTTTCATTATTATGAGATCCACTTTGATTTTATGAATACGACAACATCTTGATATTTAAATGCTTTCACTCATTTATGGACACAACAACATCTCCACCATAACAAGTTGTAAAGCACCTATTAGTGCAATAACGTATACTACTTTACTAACTGGACTAAGGCTATGACTTATATATTTATCTATTCACTAAAATGTTAAGTGGAAGAATAGATTAGACGTGGAATTAAATTTTGCATATGATGAGTACCCAATCTACATACTTTTGAGAAGACCCACATTGAAAAAGTTGAAAATAAACCCATTTTATTCTTGTATTTTTAACTTGAAAGAAACCCATTTTTTCTTTCATTTTTACTTTTTTGGATGTGGAGCTTCTCAAAAGTATGCAAAGTGGGTAATTGTTAGATTTGAAGTCAATTTTACATCCAAAGGGTGCATCCACCTGACATTTAATTAAACATATCAAAATACAAGGCAAAAATACAATTACAAAAAACATTTTTCTTCATTTCCCTCTAAAATTATTTACCTCTATGCATAACACCATCATATTTAATCTTGTTTCCCCTATTAAGGTTGAATTTTGTAGATTTTATTTATTTATTTTGAAGTCCACTTTTTACTTCAAAATTGCCCTAATGATGGGACTTATTAACTTTAGATGCTTTAGCTAGATCAAGTGGGATTGTCATAACTTGAAATAAATGTTAATGGCATTTCGAAAGCCACTTCCGAAAGTTGTATTAATATTTCATATATGTAAATTTCTATAATCCCAGTTTTCAATAGAAGATGTTTCTAGTAAAATATTGTCTATAACTCCATATATTCCTCGGAAGGGCTCGTCATTGGTGTAAATCTTAATTTTTTATTATGTGTTGATGAAATATAGCATAAATGCTTACTCATATTGACCCCCTTTCAAAATTGTTTTGGACTACTTAGAAAGAAGGTTTAATTGATGTCCATCTTGAAAATATTTCAATGACATGGAGAAACTAGCATGTTAGCAATTCCAGAGTGGCTAAAAGAATAGACCAGTGCCACCTTTGAGCTTCCTTTTTGGAGAACTTAAAGATAAAGAAATGGATTTCTGTAAGTGGTGAATCATATCACTACCCATTTGTTCTAGAAATGGCCCCCACTATGGGCAAACATCACATCTATTTTAAAGTAAATCCAAAATAGTTGAAATATTCCACATCCATTAAAGCCATAAAGGATGTTTGGTGGCCTTTAGACCCCACAATTTATAATCTCAGCAAATTTAGTTCCATAAAACTCTCAGGACATAAAAGTCACAACCATTACTTGGCCTATTAAATTTTTTAAAGGGCTAATAAGGTCCTCTTGTATATTAAGGCATATATTCAAAATTGTTTGCTAAAGGAGGGTATCAATTATCTTTCTAACCAACAACAATTACATTTAAAACCCCGGATGCGGGTGACACAGGGTTTACGTGGGCCGGGCCACATGGCCCCCATGTGATGCCCCATGCAACTTAAATGCTCACTAATGGAGCCGCCATCGACCAACTCCGGCTGCTGTGAGCTCCTGGCATTAATGCCGCACAGGGTGACGGGATGGAGGGACGAGGGAGGCTCTCATTTCTATGGCACGGTGATAAGTATGAAACCGACGATGGCATCCGGCAATGGCTCCTGGTTAACGCAGCTTGCGGGTGGTAGAACTCTTCGGGGAAAATTTGCACAGGGAAGAGGCGCGCAACCATGCTGGCTGCCCTCTGGCCATGTAGTCTTTACAACTGGGCATACTCTTGGGAAGGAGGAAAGGCAAGCTCAGAGGTTCGGGAGGCGAACTCTGAGCTCTGCAATTTGGCAACAGGAGGCGTCGAACAGTTGGAGGAGGTATCGAAGGTGGAGGTGGTGGTGCTTAGCAGGAGCCAGCGCCGAATTCAGACTCCTAGGAAGCTGCAAAACCATTCAGTCATGGCCCGACTGCGTCAGAGACAGCCCAGCAGAAGGGGCTCGGGACGAGGCTCGAACAGGGGACGCGGGCGTGGAGGCGCTGAGCGGGAGCACCACCACTGTTGTTGCTGTTACTGCTATCGACGGGCAGGGGTGGCACCTCTCCACGCAGGACAAATCACGGAGGTTGGTGGGGCTAGGGAGGAGGGACTTGCCCTCCCGGCGTTTGGCTCTGTGGTTTTCACCCTCGGCAATGCGCGTGATCCTCATAGAATTTGTGCACATGTATCGGTTCTCTTCACCCAAGTCCCGGAGGGTGCAGGGGAGGAAGCGCCACCAGGAGGAGAGGATGCACCCAATGCAGGCCCGGAACAAACCCACCCCTTGCCGCCCCCCCCAAGTGGGGAAGGCACATCAGGGACAGCCACCATGGCAGACCCCTCCACCTCCAGAGCACCAACAGTCTCAGAAGAGGAGCGCGTCAAGTGGGCAGCAATGTGGGAGGGTGTCCCTGAAGGTCTTGGCTGGTGCACGATTGAAGAAGAGAAGCCTCCGGCGGATGGGTAGCCACCCTGCGCGCGACCTCACCCGGCATCAGTCCAGAACGATGTCAAGCGACGGTTACCTGGTTTGGGTCCGAATTCAGTTTATTTCCCTGTTGTTCTTTAAAATTATCAGCTCTTTTTGTTCCAGCTTGGTAATGGGTAGTCGGGTTAACTCAGGCCCAATAGGTTGGGAAGGAACGCCCCTGCGTGGGCTAGATAATATGCAAACTCCTGGTTAGTATGAGTCCTGTTTTGGGCATTTTTTTGAAATCGTTTTGGAGCCTCGTTCATCTTCCAGAGGTCTCAGGAAATGTGTCAGTCGCTACCCCTGCGAGGGAGCCTCCTGTGAAGTCAGTGTATCCATGGTGCCGAGGGTGGCCATGGAGAACAGTGTTATTGTCACGCTACATATGTCTGTAATTTCCTCTATGTACATATAATACAATAGTTAGAACTTTTACTCAGAAAAAAAAAAAACAATTACATTTAAAAAATTATAGAACCATTTTCATAAAATTCTCTTAAAATATAGAAAAGGGAAAATGAAAATTAGGGAATTATCGCTCCATTAAGTGATTGAAAATACAATTTTCTTCCATCATTACACCAATCATTATAAGGAGACTATAGACTTAATTGGGACCATCACTCATATCATATCTTTCCACCCTTGGTGTTCCTCTAATAGCATCACGGAAGACTCTGTTAGATTAAGGTTGTTTCAACGCACCCCATTTTTAGCAAATCTAATGGAACACAAACTACATCTTTTAGAGACATAGCCCATGAATGTGCCTCCCACTTCTCGTGCACATTTCTAGGGAACTTTAGGGCTAATATAGAAATGATACTAAGGATGGTTAGCCACTTTATTTTATTTATTTAATAAAGAATAGAACATGTATCTTATGGATAAAATAAACAAATATGAGATTTAAGGTATTTCTCATAGTTTCTAAAAGAAAAAGCGCATCCATAAGGAATTATACATCCATTTTTTGACTTTGTTATACATATAGAATACTCCATGACGTTAGGTAGACCTTGGCTACTTTTTGTTCCACATTCATTACTATAATCCAAAATCTGGACATTTCCTCCTTTGAGCAGTTCAAACCCATATCCTTATGAAAATCCACTTATAAAATCATCTTCAAAATCATTTCTCAAAGGATGAAATATATTATCTATGATAATAATTCCATAATGAATGTGGATTCCTAAGAGAGAGACAAACCCATGAAGCAACTGGCATCTCCCAATAAGGCCTTCATTCAATCCATACAAATCATTAAAAAATAATAGTTTCTTGAAGTATATGTCATCCTCAGTTTCAATTTTAGGATATCTTTCGTTTGAAAGGAAGACTGCTTTAGTCCCTCTTGTCCCAAGACCCAATATGCTAGGAGTTGTAGATTCATTATGGTCGAGGGTTTCTCTTCTGATTTTTTTTTTGTCATATCAAAGCCCTGTTCAGATATTCATTTTAGGATAGGGTGCTAGTGGTGTGTGTATGACTTTTGTTGCTTCTGCTTAGTCTGTCCAAATGTTTCGTTCTGAAACATCTCCAAATTCCTTTTAAATCTTTCAAATTTCTGAGAAAAAAGTAGAACAAGATCCTTTGTAGTATAACCACCTCGTTTGTTTATTTGCATGCAAATCCTGGATTGCATCCAGGTAGACCTTTAGATGTCCCCTAACTGAGACCAAGAGTCCATTTTGGAATGGTTTCTGACATCTGGTTTTTCCGGGAAGATTTTTCCGTTTCCTCTAAACCGTTTTCCACCTTCCCGGTTCTCATTTTTCTACTCCCCGGGTTTTGGTTTTTGTCAGAGTTTTGAATTCTAAAGTTTATGGAGTACAAGAAAGGTACTTGTATATCAGTCTCTGGAATTTGTGGATCATCAATCGTAGTTTTTTAATGCAGTGCTGACTCAGTTTACCCCATCTCCTCATAAATCTTGAATTAAGGTAGGCCTTCCTCGGTATATGATCCCCATTTTGGAAAGGCCATGGTTTAATTCCCGATCTACATGCTTTCAGTACTTTTGTAAGGAAAATCTTCCTTTCCCTGCGGGATCATATCTTCTCTGGGGATAACATTCAATAGTTTTGTCAAACCATTTAAAGGCAGGTTTTATTTCGAGACCCGCAATATCCTTTTAAAGGATAGCATAGTACAAAGGAGGCGGATATTTTTTGGTTTGAGGGTCAGTCGCATCGGCCACGGGGGACTTGCCATAACATCTTTGATAGTTGGAGGTTTGTAAGAATCACACCACAATGATAATTGACTGGGAAAGGAACTGTTTTATATCCCGAGATGCCTTGCTGTCAGTACTTTTGTCAGGAAAATCTACCTGTTTCCTGTCCGATGCATTCCTCATTTTGGGCATTATATTTTGTAGTGGCCTGTCTATTTATGGCATGAAATATATCCTGTCTCAGAAATCCTTTTTTAAGGATTTGCACAGTACACTACGGGTGGGTTTCTATGGAATGGGTGTCTGACGCATCGGCCATAGAGGACATGGTCAAAGCAGCTGAGCTAGTCGAGTCTTGTAAGATCCTGCCATGTTGTCAACAGATTGGTAGTCCACGTTGACTGACATGATTGTCATTCCCTCGCAGCAAACAGATAACCTGGTGGGAATCGCTATCAAGTCCCTCAAACATCCCGGGAAGGAACTCGAAGTGACCATCTGCAAAGAGGCCATGTAGAACATGAATCTTCTTATTTCTTCAAAAAGAATATTAAACCTGTAAAAACTATTCCACCCTCAGTGACGATTAGGTTCAATAGCATTTATCTTACAGAACAAATTGAAAGCCTGCAGGAGTTTTCCTTGGTTGGCCGGTGGCATTTCCATGAAATGGATGATGCCAGGATGAGAAAATGGTTAGAGTGTCAATGGAAACCTTTGATTGGCTACATCCCCATCATAGCCAAACTGATGAAGGAGTGGTACTGCTTCCATTTTCTAAGTGCCAGCAACCGGGAAGCAATTCAGACTCGTCCATGGGTACATGGAAGGAGCTTCTTGGCGCTTCACAGATGGTGCATGGGCTATAATCCACTAAAAAATACCCCCATAAACAATTTAATTTGGGTAAAACTCCCGGGTCTTCCCTTGGAGTTGTGGTAAAAAGAAACTCTATATGAGATTGGAAATGCTGTGGGAAGATGTGTTTATGTGGATTCTAGATGTCTGGGGGAGAAATACAAACGTGTTGCATGGGTTCTCATTGAGAAAGCCTAGAGTGGTGGTTTTCCCAACCACATTAAATATCATGGAAGGATTTTAAGATAAATCAAAGACTGGACTTTTGGGGAGTCCCTTTTAGGTGCTCAGTATGCCACAAGATAGGACATCTCCATAAAAATGTCCTCATCGCCCTGTGTCATAAAACCAAAATTTTCATGGTAAACATCAATCGGCAAAAAATAAAAGGGGGATGAGACCTTCTTTTTCTGAAATGGAAAAAACTTCCCCTATTATTACATCATCTCCTTCGGGTTTTGGAAATCTATAGGGGATTCTTAATCCTGAAGATGATTGCCAATTTTTTGCCTCTGTTGTTCAAAAATTTGCTCCTCAATTCCATATCTCTCCCTCTTCTAATATTCAATTTGAAAGAAATATGCCTGAAATCTTGTGTAGACCCCTCGGTTCTCCTGAAAAAGGGAATCTGTCCCTTTATTCCCCCCCCCCCATGGATCCTATTGCTGACAAAGATCTCCCTGTCCCCTCTCCAGCTCCCAAATCTATCAACTCCTTCAAAGCAGACTCTCATATCACCTTAATCATGTCGTCCTCTCTCTTGTCAAAAACGGGACTGACTCAATCTCTGAAAAGTAAAGAAGCTATGGTATCGACAAACCCTCTAAATTCTCCTATCTCATCCCCATCAAACTCGATTGGTAGTGACCTGGACTACCTCCTTAGCAAGAAATCCCTTGAGCTCAATCCCCTAACCGTTCATAAACTACGGAAGCCATCCTCCCCGCAAATTAGTCCAAACTCTACAAAAAATATCACAGTAAGAAGGAAAAATAATAGGGGTAGCAGGCACTTCAGTGGAAGGGGGGATGGTGTTGGCAGAGGAGTTCGAAATCTTTCTTTAGTTTATGTGCCTATCATTGATATGATGGAAGATTAGCCTCTTAGAGCAAGTGTGGTTGCGAAGCCTCCGAAATGACCTTCATCCTATCCATGAATATAAGGGGGTTGGGGGCTGGCCCAAAATTTTTGGCCCTCGAGAATCTTTTCTTTGCAAATCAACCCAAAATCATTTTGATACAAGAAACCATGCATAACACTCTTGTATCCATCTGATATTTCAAAAAAATGCTACCTACTTAGCATATGGTTATTGTGGAAGCAAATGGTCAATCTGGGGGCCTAGCAGTCTTATGGGACCCTGAATGGACCAAAGCAAAAGCATATAAATGCTTCATTGGTATTCTCATTTCGGCATACATTAGAGGGAAAGACTCACCAATAAATATTTTAAATATGTATGCTCCTCACAAAAACAGGATAAATTTCTGGGAGAAATTCTTTTCTTCATAAATTGTTGATATTGAGTACTTGATGATTGCAGGGGACCTAAATGTCACACTAAGCACTGATGAAATCTGGGGAAACAATCGAAAAAAACATCCCCTTGCTGACTGTATCAGATATGAGCTGTTGCACAGAAATTCGGTGGACATAAATCCGCCCATAATGAAGCCAACATGGGACAATGGAAGAAATGAAGAAGCATATGTAGCAAAAAGACTTGATCGGTTTATTCTAGATGAAAGTATAATTGACAGACTAGGTATGCCCTTTACCTCAATAGGAAATGACTATATATTGGATCACAGACCGATTTTCCTAGGATGGAGAGAAAAAGGAATTAGAAAAGGGTATCCTTTTAAATTTAACAGAATATGCTTGGAAGATTCTGATTTTAATGAAGACATAAGTAATCAATGGAAGTAATTATTATCAAGAGAAAAATGCCTCCTTTCTTAACTTTCAGAGAAAAGATGGAGTCCATTCAGAAATTTGTAAAAGACTGGCAGTACAAGAAAAGACAGAAAAATTGAGCAGCCCTTCAGGAAATTAAGAAGGAACTCGATAGTGTCTCTAATAATTGAGCTACTCATAGTATCCCTTTCAACATGAGATGTCATATGAGGGACTTTCAAAGGAGAAAGTGCAAAATCTTAGAACTGGAAGGGGCATCATCGAGATTAAAAAGTAGGGAAATTTGGTTAAAGGAAGGAAATAGAAACTCAAAAAAATTTCACAGATTTGCAAGGTCAGGAAGAGAGAAGAATTCTCTATGGAAAATCAAGGATGAAAAAGGAGACTTTCTATACACTCAACAAGACATCTCAAGTGAAGCTGTGAGATATTTTGGGAACCAATACAGAAGATCTGAAGTTTGCACGATACAGGACATTATATGGGGAATAGATCCTTTTCCTCAAATGTTTGATGGGGAACAAAATGATTATATTTTTCAGCCAATAACGGAGGAAGAGCTTCTAGAAACCATGAAATCATTTAAAAAGGATAAGTGCCCTGGCCCAGATGGTTGGATGATAAAATTTCTCATCCATTTTTTTGATCTCATCAAACAAGATCTTCTAAGGATGGTAGAGGCTTCAAGAATTTCAGGTAGCATCCATCAGTTTACCACATCCACTCATATCGCCCTCATTCCCAAGAAAAAGGAAGCGGAATCTTTTCAAGACTACAGGCCAATATCCCTTTGCAACATATCATACAAAATCATATCCAAAATTATTGCTGAAAGGATAAAGGGTACCCTGTCAAAACATTTAACAAAACATCAACATGATTTTCTGAAGGGAAGAAATATCTTAGACGTTGTTGTTAACAGACAGGAGGTATTATTTTCCATGCACACAAAAAAATTGAAGCTGCCATTTTCAAAATTGACCTCCAAAATACTTATGCTTTCCTTGATTGGGGTTTCATGTGATGTCTTCTTGCAAAGATTGGACTGAGAGAAAATATGATAAACTAGATAATTACATGTGTCAAAAATGTGAACTATGCTGTTATAATAAATGGGATTCCATCTCCATTTTTCCTAGCTGCCAGCGGTCTGTGCCAGGGATGCCCACTATCTCCCATATTGTTTATCCTGGCAATGAAAACCTTAAGCCTACACATCAATAAGGCAGTAAGTGAAAACAGGTGTCATCCTCTTAGGATTTGTAGGAACAATTTCATATCGCATAATCTCTTCATTGATGATATTCTTATTTTCAGAATGTTGTGCAGGCTCACGTGGTCATGCCTAATGCTAGATGAGTTATTCAT
>APFE030764168.1:348658-389299 GCA_000404065.3 Pinus taeda | reverse complement strand
TATCATCTTGCTAAAGGCTCTTCTTAACTTTTTTCACATGAAAGGCTATTTCACTTGGGACAAACTCATTGCAGAATGGAATGGGCCCCTCCCTATCTAGATAGGAGATGGAAAAATGGGGATGCCTGAAAATGTGGCAAGGCAATGGAAAATTGTAGAAGTCTGTCTAAAAAATTGTGGAATATATCGTTCTTTAGATGTCGATGTCTTATTATGGAAAGATATAAAAGGGGTATCCCAGGTTCGAGTGAAGGATATTTACTTAAAGTTGATAACCTCATGAAATGCCATCCCCAACTCTTTCTTTCCTTTATCTTTCTCGAAATCAGGTTGCCTGTCCAAATCTATTTTTTTCTCGTGGCTGGTATTCCACAAGAAAAATTTATCGTGGGAAAACTTAAGAAAGAGGGGCTGGCAGGGCCCGAGTCTTTGCCCTGTATGTAGAACTGAGGAAGAAAGAAACTGCCACATGTTCCTCCTCTGTGTGAGATCGCAGCAGTTATGGCAAGCACTTGAAATTCATTATGGTTTCTCTCATGCTTCTCACACCTCTATTCAAGAGCCTTTTATATGGTGAAGCAAGCAAAGGGAATCTTGGAGGCCGATTTTCATCATCACTTTATGGTGCATATGGAGATGGAGAAACAACAATATTTTTAATGATTGTAAGGAGCCTTTTATGGGAATCATCCAAAGCATTTCTTCTTTTTTGAATCCATACCTGAAAAGCCACCAAAGGAGAAGTGATCAAATCCCATCATGGACGATCTATGTCATGACAATTTCCTGAGAGCATTCTTTGATGGAGTGGCACAAAATTATTCATGTGGCTGTGGAATCCACATCATCTTCGATGAAAATACTCAGTATTTTATTTCATGGAATGGAGGAAAAGGATCCAGCTGTAAAGTGGAGGCGATGGCTCTTGCGGGGCTCCTCTCCTTCTATATTTTCTTTAACATCCAGCTTGTTTCAGTTCTTGGGGATTCCAAAGTAATGGTTGATTTCGTTCGGGGAAAAATCCACATTGGCGATCCTCACCTGGTGGGTTGGATGAAAAAGCTAGTTTTTCTTTGGGAAAGGATGGAAGGATGTTCCATATAGCATGTTTACAGGTTTCAAAACAAGATCCAGCGCTGACACAGTTTACCCCATCCAGAGATTCAGTTCCTCATTGCGCTTGGTAGATCCAAAGTTACGATGGAGCTAGGACGGTTATTTATTTGTTCTGAAACATGAATAAATATTATTCTAATTTATTTAAATGTGATATGCATATTACGATTTTTTCCTAGAAAAAAATAGTTGTAATTTTAGTAATAAAAATAGAAATACAATAAAATGAGTTAATCAATTCGTAACTCCAGAAGGAGAAACTGATTCATGTATTATTCCACAAGGTAGATATTCATTATATACATGAGGGAGAGACTGTTCAGTTCATCTCCCAATGACTGTTCATGTTTCTAATCTATTTATTTACAAAAATTCACCTAGTCACAAGGATTGCGTGTCAACATTCCCCCCCTTAATCTAAAGGGATGTTGGTGATTCCAAGCATCATTCTAAATCGTTCAAGCTTTTCTCTTCCAAGCGCTTTGGTGAAGATGTCTACAATTTGCTCATTTGTGGAACAATGATGGAGATGGATTGTTTTGGCATCAACATGATATCGAATCAGATGATATTTAGTATTGATGTGCTTCGTTCGATCATGGAATTTTGGGTTCTGTTGAAGCCCTGAAAATCGGGTCAAAAACAAGGGGGATACCCACCCGGTCCGGACCTTGGTTGGCAACTCCTTATTCATTTGGTATAGCGGGTCCCACTGGCGATAATGGGACCAGTTTCTAAATCTAAGGGTGTGTGTGTGTGTAGAGTTGGATGAAGCTGATCTAAGAGTACTTTAAAGCTAATTTAATTCAGATTCTTAAACTAACCTCTATGCCTATTGTAATCTATGAGAAACAACAATCTAAATAACACTAACCCGGGTGTATTCTTATATGCGATCTAAGGAGATTTCAAACATTAACGGTAATAAATGTTCATTCAACTCATAAGAATAGAATCAATTAAGATAAAACACTTCGACACGTCTTGCATAAGAAGTTAGGCAAAATAGTTGTGAACAGCATATCGCATAATAAGTTATTCATATATCAGACATAAATAAATGACTCCACCATACATAAGTGCCAAATGGTAACTCATACATTCATGCAATAACATATAAACAACTGAAAACTGTATATCATTTTAAGAATATAAGCAGAAATGGCCAAGAGATAAAAGTACCATTTATGACTAATCCTACTCATAAACTTCAAGAAAAAACGATTTATCTCTACTTGTTCTAACATCTACTAAGAGTACAAAAGTGCAACATCAGTAGCAGACATCAAATGCAAACATTAATAAATCTCGATCCATTCATTCATCAAAACCTCCTCTGAGGGTGCAGAAGTGCATGTTCCAAGGACAAGTTTTTGACAAATTTCTGGACCCTTCTCTAAATGCATGAGAAGGGTTTAAATACTGCTAACTAATTAACTTAATTACATAAATTTAGGATACGATTTTAAATGACCACCCTTCTGATAAAGCAAAACTATTTCTAAAAATTGAATCTAATTCTAAACTATTTCTGTATTTTCTCCTTAGTGCTGCAAGCATGCAACATTCAACTGGGAGGAGTCGACTGGTCACCTTCTGCTTTCGTTTGAGCTATAAAAATAGAAATAACAAGTGCTAGCACCACTTTCTGGTAAACTAGAAGATATTTTCGAGAATCTTCCTCTGGTTGGGTGTATTCACTGCGTGTATACTTGGTAATAACTCAAATTTCTCTCAAACTGATTATTCTTTTTCTATTTCGGTTTTCGGCCTTGCGAATGACTGAATCAGTTAGGGACTTTACTTTCTGAACAATTTTCTGTATCAAAAACTGCCTCCGTTCTTTGTTTCGTGCTTTTCTGGGCATAAGCTTCAGGGTCTTTTGTAAACATGCTTCTTTTGTGCACCTTTGACTCTGAGATTTAGATGGCCTATTGACATCAGCATCTGTTGAGTGATACTCTGGAATCTGTGGTCCTATCGCATGCGGCATCCGTTTCTGAAGGGATATCTTCTCTGTTCTCCGAGCATTGACGCTTTCCCCTTTTCCTTAGATGTTTCCTGCACATTGCTTCATGTTATTTCCTGTCTTACAGTTTACGCAAAGGAAAAGAGTAATGATAATAAAAATTGACATGAAAGCTTTAAGTTCTTATGAATGCATAATTATGACACTCATAGCGAACTGACTCTTCGAAAAACACAAAACTGTCCTTCTTGAATACTTTGGTGTATAATCATTAATTTCTTTTAAGGCACGCGCTCAATTTTGGTTAACGGACAGCTTTCCTTGAATACTGTGCCGAGGAAAATTCGTGATGGGTGACTTCTGCGACTCGCATCGCAGCATCGCAGATCACAACATCGCAGATCGCATTTAGTCATTCAATCATTGTGTGTTGCTTACGCGATGTTGCGATATGCGACGTCACATATCGGCCGTCGGAGATTTCTTAAGTTTTTTCATTTAAGAGCGCTTCATAATGAATGCGACGCGATGAATTTCGCGTCACTTCTTCGCAGTTTATTATGCTCATAAGAAAACGTTTCATTCTTTTCTCGCGATGCGATAAAGTTTTAAGGAGTTGAATACAAAAATTTTGCATAAAATGTTTGTTGGATTTTCTATTAAGGGTCCCCATTTGCTTGGTGTTATTGCTAATATCAAACAAAGAGGGGGGTTGTTGGTGGCCACAACAGTACTCTACCTTATCATGACAAGATGATGATAGAGGAAAAGGAGAAGGGGACCATGCTAGAAGACACATATGAAGTTGAATAGATAAGATGATCATCAAGCAAGAAGACAAAGGAAGACTAGATTACAACATAAGATCAAATATTAGGACCACATGAAGGCTCCATCTGATTCACAACCCTTTGGAGGGTGGATATGAAGAAAAAAGCATATCTCCCATGAAGATGAAACATTTCAAATATCTTTTTGAGACAAAGCAACAACAAAGAGTAGTTTGATGTCATCATGAAATCCATGTCATCGGTGTCATGTCATGTCATGAGTCATCATGTGCCACATCATTTGTGGATTATGTAATTCTATTTGGAAAATGTAATGTAAAGTGGAAGTCCAAGAGTCATCCATGTAATTTGAAAATCCATGTGGGAGTCGAAAGTTCATAGAGAATTCAAACAATCATGAGGGTAGCCCAAGAGTCACATGGGAGGTGAATGGTCACCCCACTTTTTATACATACACCCTCATTGTACATGCAAAGGAATTTTCACCTTGTCTCCTCCTACCAAGGATTGGAGAGAAAAATAGTTGTTATGGAGGAGAAAGTAAATACTCTAATGCTCCACTATTGGGGATAGTGGTGTCCTTTGTCTTGATGTATCTTGGAACTTTTACTTAATTCATAAGCTCATTGATGCGACACACTTCCATGAATATGTCGTGGATATTGTAAGAATATTATTTGAATATTGGCGATGTATGTTGTTTTCATCTGTACTAAGGAAATTGATCTGTTTTGGTGGTTTTGGTACTTATCTTGTTAAAGGTGGGTTGTATTTTCTTTAACAATCGTTGCTTCCCTGTAACTATTTCTCTAATTGGTCAACAATTCATTCTTATATATATTCTCTTGTTCCTTTTCTATATTAGTACTATTACTTGTCTTTAAAGGGCCCACTTTTCTCTTCCCTTGTGGTAGAAGGACCTTGATACTTTCTGTAGCTAAACATTTCACAAGGCATACTAACTTGTTACTGTCTTGTGCCAAACTTTATAGCCAAGATAAATCTACAATGATATATGGTAGTCAGGTCTATATTCCATATGGGGATCCTAATCCAAACGGTGTGACATCTAATTGGGACTTCACATCAGGGAGCCCCTTTGGTCGATGGATTTCCAACACCATCAACAAAATGGTGCAAGAAGGAGGGCTAGATGACAAGTTGTGTCTGTTGACTCTGTTTTGAACCTCTTATCTCAAAAGGGTCATCCTCAAATAATACTCCCAAGGTGTTTTTCTAACCTATCCCATGGTAAAAATTTAATCCCCGATGAGCCTATTTATCACTTGTCTCAATTAAAGTTTGATGGTGAGGATGGAACATCCATAGCTACACACATCTATGATTTTCTTAAATTTTGTGAATAATACAAAATTGATGATGAATATTTTGCATGTGTCGCTTTCTTCCTCACCCTTGAAGGTCGTGTTAATTTATGGTGTCATACTTTACCATCCTCTTCCATCAATTATTTTCATCATTTCCTCAAGGAGCTTCATCAAGCCTTTGATAGGTATGATTACCAAGATGTTTATGAAGAATCAATCATCTAATAATTAAGCCTAATCAAATATTTTTCTAACTGATTCCTTCACCTATGTTATGAGTTTCCTATAGAAGACATAGGTTGGGGTTTCATCAAGCAAAATTTTGAGCGTTTGGTTCATATTTCTTTGCATGATGAATCCAAATTACCTGATGTTTCCACTTCCCTAACTTTTGTAAATCGTGAGACACCCCTAATTTTAGAGGAGGAACTTGTTATTCCTTGTGTTCATTATCCTCCTCCTTTTTTTTGTTATGATGTGAGTGCTCCCTTGTGATGATAATAAAGTTGGGAGATTTGCAAATAAAATTTCTAATCCATGTTCTCATCCTCTTCTTCTTTTCACAATTCAGACCACATGGAGAAAATTCTAGAATGGTTCATGAGGTTTATGGTAAAGACTAATTTGTTTGTTCTACAAGATGATATTACTGCTCATAATTTAAATTTTGAATCTAATTTGGATACCTGTCATTCTCTACCATCTCTTTGTCATGATCCCTTGCCCCTTAATTTGCCCAATCAATGTCTTCCAAATCTAAGTAGTGAACAAGTGCAAGTAAGCAACATTTCGCATGTAGAGGAGCAAGAAGGTGAGGATTATTTCGATATTTTTGCTATTTTTTAGATTCTTTTGTGTGAATATGGTGTTTCTTCACTCTTGATTGATAATGAATATATGAATCTCGATGATGAAATGAATAGAATCAATTTTCCTAATCAATGTGAAATCTTGGACAACCATCATCTTGATTATTTTGATTCCATTATTGTATGGGATTATGTATGCCCAAGTGCACCAACTGATCTTTTGGCTCCTCTAGAAGATGTAGATTTTACATAATTAGATCTGGAATTTGATCCAACCAAAGAATTTATTTTTATCGAAAATTCCTCATCATCTCACTACCTTGTGCTCTCTTGTTTGCGCTGCATCTACATGCGATGAAGATACTCCATGCTCTCCAAGTTCTTCACCAGATGAGTTCACTTCCCAATTCACACAAGATAGTGAGGTTATGTATGATGAGAGAAAAAAATCAGATCATTGAGTATCCTTTCCACCTCCTATCATCTCTCATTTTGCATGAAGAAAACTCTTCAAATCAGCTTGCTCATGAAATTACTTTGATTCATACATCTCTATATTTTTTATTAGAATAATCTTTCAAATTTAGTAATTTGGTTGTCGAATTTGTAAAATACGATGAAATTAATGACAAAGATTGTTGTCATCTGGTTAGTAGTGATCTTATTGAAATTAGTGAAACCAACCATCCTCACACCATGCATGATCTAGCTCAATATTCAAAATGTGACTTTATGATCCTTGAAAGTTACCAGACTAGTCAGGGAGGCAAGGCACTTCAACTTCGGTTGATGGTTATTTCAGGATCTTGCAACTCTAGTAGGATCCCCAAACTGATTCAAGTCTGGTTTTCCTCCCAAAACTCTTCTTTCTACATGGTTTGACTCGATGTAAATTCATTCTTGGAGTATGTTTGGCATTATGTATACAATCTTTTGAACTTTCAAGATTCGATTTCTAATCAGATTCAAGTTTCTATTTTAGTTGATTCATATCCATGCAAAACTCTTGCTCTTAACTTAGGTTTGGAGAGTGTATCTCTCATAGAAGAATGGCACTGTGAAGTCGATTATTCTAAAGATTATATTTGGCTGAAGGAGTCATACATGTGACATTCTTTTGCAAAAAACCGAATCATGATCCTTCTTGTGAATATTTTGATGTTGATATTTTTCTTCATCACACCTGAAATCCTCTTGAGCGCTAGTGAATGCATGGATTATCTGAAGAATTGAATTTTTCTTCACTCATTTTACCCTGATTGGTTTTGTTAGTGTGAAAATTCTTGGAAGGTGTACCAAAAATACTTCACTTAAGCCACTAGGGGACAAGTGACCCTCACAACAAGTTGATAGCTACTGTCATATTAGATCTGAACACAAATAGAAAACCTACAATAAAAGAAGATATAACCCATAATAGAAAGCAACAATATAAAGAAGAAAGCATAATAACCCAATTGGAAAGACAATTTTAAATGAATTAATCTTTTATTGATAACACCTGGTGAAGGAGATCTATAGATTGTTCTGTAAGCCCCCCTCCATGGGATGGGTCCTTTGATATCCTTGACAATTTAGAAAATTGATCTTCTCTCTCATTGTGAAAAACCCATACAAAAGTGAATAACTCAAAATGGGAGCTTAAGGAAAATGACGATAACGTTGACGATGATTATGATCATGGTCAAGAATGAAAGAAAACCCCTCCTTTATATAGTAAAGTATGGAGTTAATCTCGAAAATGGAGAATAATAAAATATTATTAACCACATTCAGATCTAACTACTTGGAATGCTTTATTATATTTATTGGAGAGGAAAAATGAATTTAAAATGGTTAAATACCTTATCTAGAAATAATTAACAAATAAAATGATTTATTAATTATTTCATGAGAAACAAGAAAGGTGTGAAATCAAAATAATGATTAAAAATTGATTTAATAATTATTCTAATAATATAAATAAGGAAATTCAAATAAATAATGATTTATTTAAATATTCCTAAGGGATTTAGTCAAATGTGACAAGAATAATTATTAAATAATGATTTAATAATCATTCCTAGAGAAAATTAAATAAATAATGATTTATCTAATTATTATCATGGGGTTTTTATTTAAATCCGAAAATAACTTAATAAAAGTGGTTTATTAAACTATTTTCCATAGTGAAAGTGATTTTACAATGGTAAAATTAAATATGCATGGTGTATTTCAATCCACCTAATTAGAAATGGCTAGGTGATCATTTTTTAGTGATAACAGATTGCCCCCACATGTATGAGTGTTAGGAGAAAATTGTATGACTGAAATACCTTTGTAAATTACACTTTCATGAGATGCCAAAAGGGGAGTTAGAGAGAGAGAGGGAGAGAGAAATCTGAAGCAAGTCAAGGATGGACAAATAATGGAGGGGGAAATACTTACAATACTAATAGAAGTCTTTTTTTATGTGGTAATACGTGATCTGAAATGAGGTGGGGGAGGCACACCCATACCCGCCAAGATAACTGAGTAAAAATAATAATGGTGAGCCCTACAATGTTGGACTGAGCTATAAAGTACATGATACATGATACACTGCCGTCAATGGGCCAAAAAATAATACAATGGGTCCCATATAAATATGCACCTAGAAAAAACATAGAATAGAACTGAATACAATAGTATAGGAGTACATGAGATAAAATGCCCCTCAAACTAACATGGTGAGGGGGGATCACAACCAAGAAATCTCTAGTGAATAGGAAAGGGCTCTAAAAATCTGAATGGGTCACCTGGAGGAGACATGCATGTTGTGGGTGTTGTAAGCGGTGGAAACTGAATACATCAAATCATGGAATTGCATCGGAGACTGGATCAAAATCTATGGTCATCCAAGCATGTTGGGGGCTACCTGAAGGGCCACCCCCCCCCCATGAGGTTTGAAACATCTCACACACACTCGGGAATCACTGGGGAAATCATTTGGATCACTGAACCATCAAGTGTACAAATGTTAGTCGTGCGATGGGAAGTTGATGTTGAGCATGTGAGAAACAACGAAGTCAAAGGGAAATAATGAGTCCCTTTTCCTGATCTGAGGCACCGAAAAAATATGGAAGGTAGAACTAAGGTACACCGCCCTCTAGACTACTCTTATGGAATAAATGTGTTGAGTTCGATAGAAGACAGCTTGCTAGAGTTAACGCAATGAGGAATCCTCAACAAAGGAATGAGGGAACATAGTAGAGTGATTGAGGGATGGACATCAGGGATGATGATGGAAGAAAACAAGATGAATCGTAGTCTAACAACTTCCCTTATTAGAGCGTAATAAAAAGTGGTTGACTTGGCAACAACACTCGATTTTGGAGGGGATGGTCGATGACTCAAATGAGGGTTCGACAAAGACGGAGCAGAAGTACTAGAGGCCTAATACGAATAAAATGGAAGAAATCTGGCATGATGACAAATGAAATAATGTAACCGGACTCAATGGGGACTCAGAAGAGACTCCATAAGTACAAGGGTGACACATCTCAGATTCCCTGAACATGAGTGACTCGATGATGCTGCCACATGGAGGAGACCCAACGTGGACCATGAAAACATGAGTAAATGATGGTTACTCATGATCAAAATCGATACATGAGTCAACCAATGCAAAGGTAAAGTGGTACTAGAGAATGGAAGGCTCGGATGAAGAGATTTGGTTTTAAGAGGTGGAAAAGTGAGACCTCATGGAAAAATGGCTTCTGAGAGAAGTGTCAAATTACCAAAAACAAAGAGAGACCCATTATAGAAATCGATGAGAGCTTTACAATGATGCTAATGGTTCATTAAATGGAGCTACAGTTTGGTCGCAATGGGTAAAAAAAAAAAAAAAAAAAAAAATTCCTATAAGAGATATTTTTACCTCCAAATCCAATTCATTTTCTTAGTGTTTTGTGGAGAATTTTGAGAGGAGGAGAAGGCCCTAAATATTGTGGAGATTGTAGTGGAAAAACTAACTATCAGAATTAAGATCTACAAGTTGGAGGTAGGTGGCCTAACCATACTCGTCAATTTTAGTGGTTTAGATCTTCAGATCAGGGCCTCATTTTCTTGTTGGGGACCCTTACTCATCCTCACAGTCGTAGCACACTTTTTGGGGCATAATTTGCACTCCTGAGCGTAGAAATGTGGCCCACAAGTGTGTTTAGCATAGTTTTGAAGGCAAAAAACTATGCTCTGGACTGAAACGATGGGCAGGAATGGTGGTCTATTAGAAGCTAAAGCTGAGTTCTATCATGAATTTCTTTTGTACTCTTGGTTGACAAAACATAATGATGTCTTGCAAGTATGGCAAAGTTAAATATATCATGGCGAGAACAAGATTTTGAGGCCTTCCAGCCGAGATTCAAGGGGATTAAGTAGTGAGAGGGATATTGGCACGATGTGTCATGCTAAAGTTCTTAGAGAACACTTTGATGAGGGCTGGTGAGACCTTGCTATCAAGGATAATGAGTTACTGTGACTCGGACCAGGATATATTTGTAGTGCAAGGGCACATGATTGAGCTCACGATCCAAGACATATATTTTCTAATAGGATTTCCCCCCTTAGGGGTGCTAGGGGAGATACATCCAGTGTTGCCTCATGGGAGGCATATTGATGAGTTTGTAGAGGCATGACCATTTGCGTACCTGGAGAGGATTGAGACACGATCTATAGTCGTAGCAATTCTAGGGATCTGTGCTAACCATGCCTTCCACCATATCATTGGAGGGAAAATGATGTTGGTGGAGAGTGTTTTGGGAGGGACCTACTATGGGTGGGCCTAAATTTTGTTCCCATTGTTGAAACGATAATTGACATTGTGTAGACAAGGGACCAATGATATTTGTTCATTTGGGACAGTCTTATGCTCACTCTTCTTTGAGAAGATCCCCACTATATGACCTCATGTTTAGATCCATGATGGGGGTCCACACAAGGCCAGGATGTGCCACTAGGGGAAGCTACTGAGACAAGGAGGTGGAGGGGGAGTCGGATGAGTTTTCTAATGTGATTTTTTTGTTCATTGGGACTATATGACACTATACATAAATGACTATCCATACAACAACATGATCTTAGGGGGATCTTAACTTACCACTTCCACCAGGATGATCATGGGGCCCAGATGGCAAGTGAAAGTTGCTATATATTTGATGCATTTATAGTTTAAGGAATATGTGTGTATGGTATTTATTTCTAAACTTTGTGGTATGCATATATAGCACCAATGAGGCCGACGGGATATGCAGGATGAGCCGCAGTGCTTTAGGCTACAGAGCAAGGGGGTACATCATCATGATAGAGACCAGATGATGGTGCTCTACTGGAGGATCTTCGATGTAGATGTGACATATTACAAACCAAGGTGATAGAGTGCAGATGACATGAGCTAGAATATTTTTATACAAATGAGTGTACGGGTCTTCCCCTGGAGCGGCAAGGAATCATGCACGCATCACGATGGCTAGTCAGGGCATACGAGATCTACGGGCTAGGAGAATGGAGTCGTTGGCTCAGGAATCTCCAGATGATAGTGATTAGGCATAGGGACATGCGGGTCCCCATTTTCTTTTGTGACAACATGATAGTGGGCATGTAGGATGTATTTAGAGTAATGGAGTCAAAACACTGTATGACGATACATACATATATATATGATTATGCATCTTTTTGTTTATGATGATTGTGGTTTGCCATTTGTTTTATGAATGTCTTCTTACATGTGATAAATTCCAATTTAGAATGTTATTAGAAATGGAATCTACACAATGATTTTGGGCTTTGGGAACATGATTGAATGAAATGGATTCAAATTCAGGCATCAAAATCTTAACTCGTAGAAATTTTCTAAATAGGACAAGATTATGCACACGATAAACACCATTTAACTGCATGGCAAGTAGAAAGGAATCTAAACAAACATGAAGGTGAAGGATGCGACAATCAAGGGCATCAACTCACAAACCTATCACAACATCATATTTGGCCTAGTTATTGGTGGCATATCCAATGCAAACGCCATTGGAGTGGACTAACAAATGCAAGGGGGTGGAAATGGCCCAAGTTGTCGAGGCAACGTTCTTGGTGTAGTGACTCACACCATTGCAAAAACCGATATAAGGTGTGGATGATGGATCCATCTGAAAGGCACAAGAGGACAATAAGTAAGAATGTGGGGGATGCAAACTACCTAAATGCAAGAAGAAAGTAATATATACATGCATTTCAATGGGAAATTTTATGGGTAAAATTTCTTGAGGTAGAGCGCATTTTGAGGATTAGGAAGGATTTCTCCATCTGGGTCCTCTAATAGATATGCCCCCTTTACCAAACAATTATGAATGATATAATGACTTGGCCATAATGGTTCAAACTTTCCACGCCCGAGGACATTATGAGCTTGGTCATACATGAGAACAAGGTCACCTTCATGGAAGGTACGAGGATGGATTTTGCAGTCATACTAAGCTTTGGTGTGTATCTTAGCTACGTCGGTAGTTTGCAATGTAACACGGTAGTCTTCAGAGGCATGCTCAAGCATGATAAGTCATTGTTCTAAGCGTTGGATGTCCAGGAGGAGTTCGATGGCAAGGTGAAGGGAAGGGATTTCACACTCGATTGGTAAAATTACGTCCTCTCCAAAAACAAGGTGGAAAGAAGTGAACCCAATGGTGGTCTTGATAGAAGTTATATAGGCCCATAATGTAGGGAAGAGCATTAAATTCTCATTGGGCTTATGTTTATTCAACATCCATTGAAGAATATTCTTAAGGATCTTGTTAAGAGTTTCAACTTTTCCATTTCCTTGGGGATAATAAGATGATGAATATTGATGTTCAAAGCCCAACAGAGAGGATAACTCATGCCATATCTCATCTTCAAAGGGTCGGCCATGGTCTGAGACCAATTGTTTCGAAACCCCAAATTGAGCGATAACATGGTTAAACAATAAGAGGGCTACAGTAGCCACAGTATTAGTGAACGTTGGCATGGATTCATCCCATTTGGTAAAATAGTCAAAAACCACAATAATATACTTGTGGTCATTATCAGATGGGGGTCGACACTCCATAAAATCAATAGCCCATTTACAGAAAGGACTAGTTGCGACAACTAAATGGAGTGGAGTAGGTGGATCTCACACCTTAGGGGCATATAATTGGCAATTGGGATAGTGTTTTACTACCGCAATGTAATCACTAAAGAAAGAAGGCCAAAAGTACCCGACATGCATGTTTTTCTGGGTAGTGTCCATATCGAAGAGGTGGTCACCACAAGCACTGCCATGGCAAGAATTGAGCACTTTCTCAACTTTAGGATGGGTGAGATAATGACGAAGGATAGTATCGACACCATGATAATAGAGATCATCACCAATGAGGAGGTAGTGGGGGGCTTGATGTGGAATCCATCATCAACCATCATGAGTTATATGGGGGGTGAATTTCTGGGTTCACAGATATGTAAGGATGTCACCATACCATGGATCATCGGAGGTGATGGCAAACAATTTTTTGTCTGGGAGATCACCATTAACTGGCGAATCATGCGCACCAGTGGGGAGTTCAGAAATGATTTCGACAAAGGCCAAACCTTTCTTACTTTTGGGGGTGACAAAATTGATATTGTATTCTTGTAAGATAACAATCCATACTTCCCACTAATTATCCATCGAATCAACATTAAAGCCACTGGGTTGGAATTTGTAACCACTTTAGTGGTACGTGTGAGGATCTAATGATGAATTTTCTGAATGGAGAACACAACAACCAACACTAGATTTTCTTCATGAGAATAGGACACAGGGTTCTGTTCAGTTTCTTACTGACATAATAGATGATGTGTTCTATTCCTACTGAATCTTCCTATATTAGGACCCCAACAACTGAATAGGTGGATGTAGAGATGTACAAGATGAAATCCCTTTCAAAGTTTGGTGGACTAATAAAGGGAGTGGAAGTGAGGGCATGTTTTAGGGCACTGAAAAAATACTGAGCCTGGTAATCCCAAACAAATGTAATGGTAGATCGAAGGAGTCTTAAGAAACCATAAGTTGTTGTGGCGTAATCAGGAACGAATTGACAAAGGATGTTAACCTTTACTTGGAGGCTTTGGAGCTGGTGGAGGGTATGGGGAGGAGGGAGTTCAATAATGGCTTGAACTTTTAATGGGTCAAGAGCGATACCATCCTTGGACATGATGAAGCCCAACAGGTGGTTGGTAGGAACACAAAAGACACACTTTAGGGGGTTAATGTGGATGTTATACTTGTGACATCGTAAGAATATGGTACACAAATCTGTTACAGATCCATTTGGGCACTTTACTCCCATCATCTAGATCAATGTTTTAGGGCTCATCAAACCCTAATTTCAGTTGCTACATGCCCTAAACAAGTCAACCTTTTGAATTCCCCCTTCCCAGAGAGTTTCATGGCCTGAAGACATCTTGAAATGACCTCTAGAGGGACCAGCGTAGTTAGGCCCATGCAAGGGTGCGCTACAAAGCAGTTGAGTCCATGCCAGGGTGCTCTACAGAGAACATAGGCCCTCTTTGACCTACGCTAGGTGGGTTTGAGTGAAATTCACATAGGGTTTGAGGAATATTCTTATCTTTTGGAGCCTTCTAGATGATTCCCACTCTTATCATCTCCTATGAGCTTGAAAATGGATGAGGAATGAGTTAATACACATCCTCTCCTCTCATCCCTTCCTCCATGGAACTAATTCTAAGTATGGAAGGCCATTCAATACCCTCATTGATGGTGAAACCTCCTCCATCTTCCTTTAAATTGGCCACTCATCTAAGTGATCAGGGGTTGGACTTTGTTGAATGTAAGGAGAGAATGCTAGTTTGATAATTGAGACTATTGTAAGTGTCATTATGTTTCCAGATTGTCATGCTTATGATGTGATGTGGATGGAACCAAAGATGGAGGAGTGACTTCGAATCACATTTCATGGTTTTAATTCTTCCTTCTATTCAGTAAAGTATTTGCACATTTTTCCATATGCTTATCTTGATATGTGATGCTTATATGTGTGAATGTATCTAATTCCATTTACTTGTAATCGATCGATCTTTTTCTTTGATTGATTCTTTGTCCTCTGTTGATGTTTACAGGTACTTCTCAGCATGTTAAGTATGGGAAGGAGTGACAAGATCGATACAAACGAGACAAGAGGAAAGAAAAAGTGCAAGTAGGTCCTCTCATTCTCTTTGTATTATCTATTTCTTATAGAGAAAGGTTAAAGCACTTTAAACTGTTGTTCTATATATAGCTACTATCTAGGGAATTAGCATTTATCCGTAGATACCAAATTCTTCATAACAAATTGGCTAGCATATTGGGGAATGATCCTCATTCTGAGTAGCTTATCACATCCTAGGACACTCTACCAGCCATTACCCCTTTCATTGATTGTATTTCAGTCTTGTTGAAGTGAATTTTGGTGAAAAACTATGTTTAGTTGCCTTTTGAAATGGCTTACTGTCACCAGCACAGGCTTGTGAGGGACACACTACACTACAGAGAAACCTTGGCTTAGGGACACTGCTCTAAAGTGAACTGTCTCCCATTCATGGCTGCACTGATCCTCCTTGGGTCAGTTTTCCACATTTGTATAGGGTTTTTCACCAAATCTCTTTTATTTGATTGCTTGTTGAATGATCAATGATTGTTATGTCTCTAAAATCAACATTGTAACTCCTTTGATAGCCCTACTTTGACTTGATTGATTAATGTTTCTTAAATGATCTCTTTGTCATTCTTGATTCATGGTCAAGGTTAGATTATAGTCGATTAATCTTTGCTCAAAAGAAAGTGTCGTAAAAGTCTTCTTTTCCTTTAAAACAAAACTGTTGTAAAGTCTTCGTTCTTGTTAAAGATTAATTGATTGTATGTGCATTAGTTTCCTTTTATGGTTCATCATAACATTAAGGGAATCGAAAAGAAAAACTTGCATTGTGCATTGAAAAAGTTTGTGTGTTCTCATAGGAATAGTTTAGGGAAATTGCATTAGATTGTGCTATTTCCTCTTTGATTGAAAGAAATCTGATTTCTCTATCCCTACTAGCTAAGATTTTCATTGTTAAATTGAATGGAAGGAATGCTTATCATGTTATTTGCATTCTAGGAATTGAAATTACATCATGTGGTGAACCTTGAAATGCAAATTCCTAAGCAAGATCAACTTAAAATTAACATCAATTTACCTAATGGAGCATTGTCATCTAATGCAAAACATTTAGAATTTCTAGGCTAGAGATGTGTTCCGGCATCATAAAATATAGCAGCTATCATTAACTTGTCTGCAATACATCCCCAGTGTGATATCTCATTCCACATACGTGAGTATATCGTAGCTTGTCCATGTACCTTCGGGCATATAGGGAAGTTTTACAGAACGTAAAGTATATGGGAATGCTTTCACTGTGTGGTTTTGCATTAGACAATGCTAATACAGATTGGGCCTCCACGTACCTTTGGGTATATATGGGAGGAAAACACTAGGTTTCTATCCATCCTTAGGTAACCGAGTCACCCACCTTGTACACTGTGATACACCGAACACAACATTCATGGAGATTTCTTGTCTGTACTTCTTGGTTCACCAGGAGGTATTTTATAGTTCATGGTTGTTTGGTAAACCTTTTGCCTAGCTTACCCAGTTTTTGTTTATTTATTTTTTTAAATAAAATCAATCAACAAAGTGGAGGAAAATCAACCCTTACCCTGTGGTTCGCAGAGAGTAGTGAGTAAACCACCTATACCACCCAAAGTTACACCTATTCAGTCAAAGCGGTCTCGTTTGACTAGATCTAGTACTTCACAACCATCTAGTTCTTCATATGAGTTACCATAATAACCTATACCATAAGTATTGTGACCCCACTTACTCCTATGGTTACTGGTACATCTGTTACTGAAGTGGAATCTCCACAATTACCTGAGGAAGCTAGAGCTGAATCTAGTTAAACAGTAACCCAAGTTGTTCAACAACAAGTTGATTCTCAATCAGAAGTTGTTCAACAAGAAATTACTTCTAAACCTAATCTGTTCAACTAGAACTGGATCCTAAACCCATCGTTCTTCAATCAGAAGTTACTTCTGAACTAGAATTTGTTCACAAAGCCCAACTTGAACTTGTTCTTTTACCAGAACAATTGGATCTTGAGGTGGAACAATCAGAAGTTGTTATCTTACTGGAAGAATATTGACCAGTAGAGCCTTAAACATCTGTAACTGTCGATACCTCCTCCTCACCTCAACAACAAGCAAAAATCTATTACGAACCAGACGATGAAATTATTCCACCTGATTTGATTTCAATAGAAGAGGAACCTGAGATAGAATCACCCAAAACTCCATTCTGTTTTGGAACTAGACTTTATATTTATCCTCATACTCCTAATTTCTCTGCTCCTTGTGATCTTGATTACTTTCAGACACCTGTTGATTCATTAGGAAACTTATTTAGACAATTGACTATGGCAGAGTCAACATCCCAGATGTACCATCTATTACAACTATGGTAGAATAATTTGTCACAACCTCTTCGATGTTTACTATGACACCTGAGTCACACATGTATGGTGATCCTTCCATCCCATAAGGTTACCAATATTTATCGGGAACCCACTCAGGTGTTTCTTCTAGCCCTTGGTCTTCACCAATGTGCTCAACTAGAATTTTATCTAGTTCCTCATTTACGGGTATTGAACAACTCGACCCATCAAGTTCACATCAAGCTAGTTCATTTGGTTACCATCATTTGTATCCGCTTAACACTGTACTACCCCCATATGGAGAAGAATATGCATATTGTCCTTGTCATCCATATTCTGGGGGGAACCATATGTCGGTATGCCATCATCTTTAGGTTAGCCTGGAATGACTGTCTATCAGTGGCAACCAACTATGCATGTTCAGCCTAGGCTTGTGTATCCATCACAACCTATGCAGTCTGTCTCATCCATACCTAAAACACCTATTCTTACAACTGTGCCACAGTCACAAGATGAAATTTTTGTATCACAACCTACTGGCATTTCAACTCCAGACCCCCATGTTTTAGGTATATAGATCCAGCCTTCTCAGGTAGTTTTACAGCAACCACTTATGTCTGGAGTCCAACAACTTCATGTTAGTTTACCATTTACTGGAATGACACAGACCTACACGGTTTTAGTGTATTCACAACTTGTTCAACCTTACATTGGTGGGCAACAACAACTATTAAATCAACAATCATTGTATCACAACAAAAACAGTTGCTGCAACAGCCTTGGCAACCCCAATATCAACAACAACAATTCCAGCAATACCAACCTCAACATGGACTTGGACAACAAGCTCAAGTAGGGTTTGGTCAACAACAATATTATCCACTCCATGGTCAACAAGCCTATGCTAGGTTTGGACAACAAAAAATTTACATTGGTGCACAACAACAACAATCTTACACCAGATTTTCTCAAAAAACTTACCTATATCAAGGTTACCAGCAGCAGATGCCTATGTTGGCATGAAAAGGCCCATTTCCTAGACAATTCCATCTTACCCTAGATACGCTCAACCTGACTTCAATAGGTAGTTGCATTTCGTTGCAACACTTGAGTTACCAGATCTAAATCCGCTCACCAATGACCCAATTCTTTATGCACCTTAGTGGTTGGTGATTCCTCATACATTACCTTCTGATATTCCAAAATTCAATGGAAATCCTGGAGAAGACCCGTCCAACCAAGTCATGACTTTTCATTTATGTTTTTCATCAAACTCCTTGAATGGTGATTCTGTTAGACTTCGTCTTTTCCAGAGAATTCTTACTGGTTCGGATGCCCATAAGATATGAGACTAGAACAGAACTATTAACCAATTTTAAACAGACTGCTACTACTCATATCTCTAATCATATTCATGAGTGGCATCATGGTCATTGCATGGTTAAAAATTCTGTTCCTAATCAGCTTTGGTTGAGTGGTTTATAAAATTCTTGCTGCCATCTATCGTTGAGGATGTGGAGAAAGGTGGAGTTGTCATAGAAGATCAAGTAATTGCTCATGCCCAATATTTGGATTCGATTTACACACAGTTTGGCACACTCTATGACAAGATCCCGAATGCACCCTAACCAGCTTTCACTCTTCCTCCTCCACCATCGAGTAAGGACTCTCATGCCGGCAATCATGTGATTGGTTCTTCGAGCACACAAACAACAGGTAGACCATCTGGTCAAACACTTTCCATTACCAATCAAACTACTAATGCACCTGATAACACTCTTACTTCTGAAATAAATGTCGTGTCATATAACAAGGGTAAGAATGAAAAGCAACTACGAGGTAACAAAAATGGGAAAAAAAGAAGAAACAAAATAACTCCCCTCAAGAGAAATCATGTGATTCCTCTTCTTCGGCAAGGAAACCTTGTTACCCATGTTTGATTTGTAATGATGAGCATTTTACGTGAGATTATCCGCCCCGCTCCGAAGTCTCAAAGCTTTTGAAGACTTCTAATACATCTACAGTATTGATTGATCCTTTTCCAAAACCAAAGACAAATATGGTTTCTACAGACCAACCTTACACTTCCCAAGTGCTTATGCTATCTGCCTCTAAGAAAAAAGATGATGCTTTGGTGTCAACACGAAGTAAGTATTATGGGAATAAATTATCGTTGTCGAATAACCAGACTGATCGACCTAACCCTTCGACTACAACTTCGAATGATCCTATTCCACCACCTATTGCACCAAAGTTAACAATAAAACCACCTAAGGGAGTTGTACACAAATTGACATTTATCCCTCAAGCTCTAGCTGCATAGAATTATAATATGGTAGAAGATTTGGCTCAATCACCTTCTGCTATGTCTACGCTTGAGGTGTTACAGAATTGTCCCTCCCAAAAGCAGGCTTTATTGTCAGCAATTGGTGGAATCAATCCAATTGATTCCAATCTTTTGGTTTTCAACCATGTAGGTATATGCCAAAGTTACCAGCATAATTACCATTTCTAATTCAAGTAAACACTCTCAATAAACTTGTTCATTGAACTATTATTGATGAGGGGGAATCTACTTGTATAATGTTAATGAGTTGCTGGAAAACACTTGGTTCACCACCTTTGTCATGTTCACCAAGAACATTAAAAGCTTTTGACGATCACACATATACGCATTGTGGGATATTGAGTAATCTGCAGATCAAAGTAGGAGGAAAAATGGTAACTGTTGAAGTTGAGGTAGTTGATAGACCCCTTGACCACAACATTTTGCTAGGAATATCGTGGGTTTATGCCATGGTTGTTGTGGTTTCAACATACTTTTGTATGATTGCATTTCCTCATAAAGGTGGAATCATAGTTATCTACCAACTCACCTTCTTTGCCTCTAGTTCACAAGTTACTGGAAGCATTTCGTTAGTACACGAACCCCCGCTATCTCTCCAAAACATTGGTGTAGGTCTCTTTAAAGACTCTTCCCTAATGGGTACTTTTTCACTACCACCACCATCAAATTTGATGGAAGTGGCAAAAGTGGAGACTTACAACATGATATCTTCCACTTCATCTAACTTAAGGAAGATTACCAATGGTTTTGAAGTTGATAGGAATTCTAAAATCATGCCGCTAAGCCCTATTAAGCTAGCATAGAAATCAATCTTTTTGGCTTACGTCGCAAAACCAAATCCATTTTCATCAATTGTATGGGTAGATCGTTCAATAGAATTTGGTACTTCTTCCAATCCTTTTTTAGGTATATATTCTACTGATGAAGGAATCGCCCAATCAATGATGATGGAAGAAGAACCATGGGAAGATTATCACCATCATTACAATATTCCAGATCACGTTGAAGATTATTCAAATGAACTTAATCACCGTTAAATTGTCCATTTCCTTTCGAATTCTATTTTCATAGATACGGTAGATTCCGAGTGAAACCTATAAAATATTGAAGAAATGATTTCTATCAATATCTCAACCAAACCTAACATTGTAGAAAGCATTCATGTTGGAAAATCTTGTTCTCCATCATAACTTGATATTTATCGTGCCCTCTTTCGTGAATTTCGAGATATATTTGAGGAGATGCCAAGTATTAACTCTAGTATAGTTGAACATGAAATCAAAATGTATCCTGATGTCAAACTAGTACGACAATGCCTCTAACCTATTCATCCAAAGAAGGTTGTTTCCATTAAGGTGGAAGTTGAAAAACTTTTGCATGTTGGTTTCATTTAGCCTATTCCTCTTACTGACTGGCTTTGCATCGAGCGTAAATCAAGCTTGTCCAAAAGACAACTATCCCACTCCCTTGATCAACCAGATTATTGATGAATGTGCCCAGTGTGAAATATTCTCATTTATGGATGGATTTTTTGGTTACAATTAAATCAATATCCACCCAGAGTATCAATCTAAAATTGCTTTTGTTTGTCCATGGGGCACATTCACCTACTGAAAACTCCCATTTGGTTTGAATAATGTAGGGGCCAAGTTTCAGAGGGAAATGAATTATGCCTTCCATGACATCAAACATATTGTTCAACCCTACCTTGATGATTTACCTACTCATTCACAAAAACGGACTGATCACCCACAACATTTGAGAGCTATATTTATATGGCATTGACACTACAAAATACGACTCAATCCATGCAAATGTTTGTTTTGTGTTGGTTTTGGTTGTTTTCTTGGTTTCGTAGTGTCTAAGGAGGGAATTAGACTCAATCCACTTAAGGTTCAGGCAATCCTTGATTTACCCCCACCTTCAAATCTACTATAGTTACAAAGACTCCAAGGGAAGGCTAACTTTTTGAGGAGGTTCATTCCCAATTATGGTGAATTAGCTAAAGGATTTACTCATTTATTGAAAAAGGGTATACCCTTCCATTGGGATCAAGATGTGCAAACTTCCTTTGATGCTCTCAAAGATACCTTGATTAGAGCCTCATTAATGTATCCCCGAATTATCAAAACGACTACTTCCTGTATCTCACCGTTGTAGATACAACCATTGGAATGGTTTTAGTCTAAGAGGAAGATGGGATTGAACATATGATATATTATTTGAGTCACAATCTCAATGATACAGAAAGTAAGTACTCTTATGTCGAGAAACTAGCTTTGGCAGGTGTTCAAGATCTATAGAGATTTTGTCACTATATCCTGCTCCGAAAGACCACTGTCATTTCTGATTACAACCCTATGACATATATTTTCTCACGTCAATTGATCGGGGGAAAATACTCAAAATGGATAGTCATTTTGTAGGAGTTTGATCTAGAATTCATCGAGTTCAAATCAATGAAGTCTTTAGTTTTCGTCGAGCTACTTTGTGACCTTCCCTCGACTTCTATCGTTTCAACATCATAACCATCAATTCTGGATGAGTCTTTGTTCCTGATTTCATCATCTAATGCATGGTATGGAGATATAATTATTTATCTCTGAACCCAAAATTTTTGGCCAGATACCTCTTACTCCCAACAGCGATGTATCCAATACCAAGTAAAATATTATTTGATCATTAGCGACACTCTTTATCGTCGTGCTATCGATACAATTTTACGAAGGTGCCTGACTCATGGGGAAGCCCAGAAGGTTTTGAATGCTTTCCATTTCGGTGCTTCTGGTGGACACTTATCTGCTTATGCAACCACACAGAGAATTCTCCATGCTGGTTACTTCTAGCCTAGTATATTCAAAGATTACATAATTGTCATCAAAAGTTGTCATGCATGCCATATCTATGACTGTAAAGCTATATTACCACCTGCACCATTGCATCATGTCTTCGTTGTTGGACCATTCACCAAATGGGGCATTGAATTCATGACATGTAACCCCACCTTGGCTGGGGGGCATGGGTACATTATAGTCATCGTTGACTATTTTACCAAATGGGCTTAGGCGATGCAAAAATTAAAAAATAGTGGCAAAACAACTACTCCTATTTTTCAGCCACGTGGTTTCTTGGTTCGGTGTACCACAGGCTATAGTTATAGATCATGGGTCACATTTTTGCAATCACATGATGAGTGAGTTAACTGCCAAGTTAGGACTTTCACATGATATCTCTACTCCGTATTACTCGCAAGCGAATGGACAAGTTGAGGCCATCAACAAAGTCCTGAAGTGAATGCTTCAAAGAATGATAAGGGTTCATAAACGAAACTAGAATTTAATCTTGTACTTTGCCTTATGGGCATATTGAACCTCGGTGAAAAATGCAACTAGATTCACACCCTTTCAATTGGTGTATGGTCTGGAGGCAATCTTGTTGATACAATGTGAAATTTCATCTCTCAAACTTGTGATTGACCTATTACTTAACACTTTTGAAGAAGAAGCGTGGTTCCTGGAACTTATCCATCTAGATGAAACCCATCATGAAGTTGTGTTGGCTAATGAAGCACACAAGAAACAAATCAACGCGCAATATGATAAAAATGTCAAGCCTCACATTTTCTCAGAAGGAGACCTAGTCTTGCTTTACGATCAAGAAGCTGATAAACTAGGAGCAGGGAAATTTGAACTGCTTTGGATGGGTCCTTATATTGTCAAGCATGTTTTGGAAAAAGGAGCCTACAAGTTGGTGGAATATGATGGAATTCCATTGTCACAACCCCGAAATGGGTTGTATCTCAAACATTACTATGCCTAAATTAGTGTAGTAAAAATCACTGTATATACACTTTAATTGCTTGTGTGTGTGTCAGTGTGTCTTTTAGATTTGTTATGTGGTTAAGTAATCCTCCTTTCATTTGTTGCAGATGTCAGAACCTTTGGAACCATTTGTTGGTTACGCCGATGGTGTTATTCGTAACCTATCTCCTGCAACATGGGCCATTTTCGCTCCAAGTGGCGAGTTAGTGAGTTTTCAAGGGATTTGTATCAATTGATCGATGAACAATATCATTGATTATATCACATTGATCAGACTTCTCTCTAATGCCATTTCACCTAGCATCCACTGAATCATCATTAGGCTGGATTCACAACTCATTGTACTACAACTAACGAACATTTATACTATCCAAAATCCAACAATTATTCGTATGTTCCTAAGAGTTCATCTTTTGGAAAGACATTTTGAGTACATTAAATATCAACATATTTCCATAAGCTTTAATACATTAACTGACTCATTAGTAAACTATGTGTTAAATCGACATTTGTGACACATGTAAAAGTAAAATTTTCAATTCACTAATTAGTTGAATAGGATTGCATATAACCATACATATGAAAACTCTGAAAGTAAAATAGATAGATGTTTTAAAAGTTCTTACAAAATTTGTGTCCAAGACACATTTGGTCATCTGACCTAAAAACTCAAAATGCATGCAAAAATATCCTAGGTAGACCTAGTGATGCTCATGATAACAGGTCATAGCCTAAGCTATCATGTGCAAGAGCTGCATCCAATGGCTTGGAACACCAATTGTATGGTGCTACAGCCTCATAGGTAACTCCTTGATCTGAACATCTAGAATACCAAGGGTTAATCCCTCCATATGATCCTCCAACTCTACCAAGCTCTCGGCCAAATCTAAATCTTGGAGGACTGCTTTCCCAAGGTTTCTCCTAGCTGGCTCACCTGCTTCCTGTTGGTGCCTCATAGGTCAAATAGTACCCACATATAAATGCATGAGAACGATTTTAGTTTAGTCTTCGAACATAAAAATGATTAGCGCTAGTATTGTAGCAAGGATGATGCAACTCCTCAGTTACCAGCTTTACTTATCAATCCGGGGTTCGTACAAACTTGAAGGTGACAGTGCTATATGCACAAACAAAAGTGAAGGTCTTGCCTATTGTCACTATTCATCTAGCGAGAGACTCCAAGGGTTCCAAGCCAGACTTCTATAGAGTCAAAAGAAGCTTGATTATTTGATGGAAAAAGAGTAAATCTACTCTAAGAGAGCTACTCTACTACAGTAATGAAGATAACAACATGTAATGCTAAATCACACAAGATCCTAATTAACCATTTAAACAGCTATGCTAAGAAAAATTATTAAATCAAAACTAACCTAATGTGGCTATCTAAGCTATAGAAGTAAAGAGAATCAAGCCATATTAATGTGTAAGAAAGAAAACTTAAACTAAATCTGTTTTCACTTTTTTTGGTCTTTTGGCAAAATCAGGCATGCAGATTAATTATTCTTGTGGATGTGACAGGTGGATGGAAGGTGATTGAGGATGGCTAAAAGGCTTATGGAGTGTTTGGATGGTGTGGAAGGGTCCTAGGAGGATTTTTGTGACTTCCTAGAGGTTCCCCATCAATTCGGCCTCAAAACAGTCTGTTTCAAGAAAACCTACAGGATGATCCTATAGGAATTACAGGAAACCTACAGGATACAACCAAGAGCTAATTGTGAGGTGTTGGAGGTGTTGGGAAGCTTGGAAAAGTTGTGTGATTAGTGGGATGGGGTGTTAGAAGATCTAGGAACACTCAAGAGTCAATATCCAAGAGAAGAGATGGTTAGATTCACTCAATGTATCTAGGGGAATTTCAATGAAAAATGACAAAAAAACTAGTGAAGGTGATGGTGGAACAAGAGGTGGCTAAGTTGGATGAGTTGGAAAGTAGATGTTGGTGATGAAGTATGGGTCTCCTCCTGAAGTACCTATTGTGCTTAAAACATGTGTGTCTTCCAAGAACTATGCAACAAGATACATCTTCATAAACTAGAAAAGCATGAATTAGTTCCCCATATTATGCATGAAGAAAGTGCTGGAGTAAATGAAAGCATTAGTGAGATATTATTGCAAAAATAGAGTAATAGAAAATGCTGACAATGAAATGAACCAAATACTGAATCAAGACAGCAAATTCCAATCTCATGCAAGAACTAGAAATTTGTGTTTTTGGGGTTGTTGAAGGGTCTCTTCCTCAAGTCATGATCCCAGAGGGAGGAAATGAGGCTCAGACACCTGTTGACAACCTTATGGTGATCCTTTTTCTCTATGCTAAACTGATAATTAAAACAAGGCCCAAATGGAAGCAAAATAACATAAAACCAATCTAATATACGCTGTTGTAATGGAAATGCAGCTACTTAAGCAAATGAGCAATTAAAATATGAATCTATGCTAGCATAAATGTACAATAAAGAGGATCCTTGGCTTCTAGGGTTGGCCCCTAACCCAAGAGCTTCAACCCTCTATGTTAACTCAATGCTGGCTCAAAACAAAACTCATTCTTATTATCAAAATAATGGATTACATCAAAAACTATCACAAGTCTTGCAGCTCGAAAATAGAGTAGAGTTTTACAATAAAAAATATGAATCCTACTGAGGTCCTAGGCCTCTCTACTTATACATCTGAATTCTCCAACGAAATCCTTAAAATTAGGGAGGCTTGGGTTCCAAACTCAAGATAAACTAGTGCTTTGTCTTCACTTGCTCAACTACCTTCTAGTCCTCATGATTTGGTTGTTTTCACTCTGAGCTGATGGAGGAATATTCGAATGGAGGGGTAGTAAATGAGGAGGATTTTCCTCCTATAATTCCTCTCCCTTGTCCTAATTGAGTTTTGCCCAAGGTCTTTGCCAAATTCCTTTCTTTTATCCTTTAATCCTGCATTAAATACACATTAGACCACAAAGAAAAATATACAACTCTAACTCATCTCATAAACAAAATATAATCAAAATTATGCAATAAGTTGTGAGAATAGTTGGTTTGGCTAAGCTAGGAGGTGAATTAAGGCCCATATAATTACCCAATGATGAGGCTCATCAAAAAACACAAACACATGTAGAAACTGAAAAATCAAAAAACATTTTGGTCAAAAATTTACCTATAGCACCCCATTGAGCGCCCATTGGTAAAATCAAATCTGGATCTCCACGAAAATCCATCCCTGAGTATGGATGCTCCTCAACAACAAAGTGTTGTCAATCGAGCCAACTAAAGAATGCAATGGAAAAAATGATTGTTTACTAACCTGCATGTCTAGCCATCGATTCAACCCACCTCTGCATCTGTGGATCTCTAGGACCAGCTACACCCAATGTTACATGTTGTGGTTGCATCAATGGAATTGTTTCTAAGGAAAAAGAAATTAAGATCGAACCATAGCTAAAATTCTTCGTCTTACCACTTTTTACCTTGGTCTGTTGTTCTTTCAGTGAAGAAAGCATGACCTCACACTAATTGAATACTTTTGGCTCAAGACACTCTAGTGCATATTGCATATAAGATATGTTCGCCAAATGAAGTGTCACGCTACCAATCAATTTTACGATAGTGAAAAGGATAGTTCTCAAAGGAAAATCACTTACATCCCTGATGTTTAGTTTTCCCATGCTTGTTAGGCTGTGTACCTATCCGATGAAACTATCAAATATAATCTCTCACTGATTCACCTCCACAGGCAAATATCGAAAGTGAGATGGGGGCACCTCACCTTGACAGTCTGGTAAGAAAGTAAACATCATCAATCACAATAGGGACCACTTTGTCCCCTATTTGAAAATCCTTATCTGTCGAATCCCATGCACAAACAAGGAGCTGCAATAGCTCTATTTGTTTCCTCATTTCAGACAATCTGAAGTATTTGAGTAACCCACAGTTTTTGAGGGCCTCAACTATACCCAGATTATATAGGGAAATCGTGTATTGTTCTTCATGCACTCTTTCTTGCTAAGTAATAGTCATTCTGATCTGATGAAAGCCTAAAATCTAACCATAAGCTTAATTAGGATCCTTTGCATTCAAAAAATAGGACAAATTTTGGAGCAAACAGGTGAAACAAATTTGGGAAAATCACCTAGCGCAGCCCAGGCAAGGAGACAGTGCATTGTAGAGTAGGAAACCTTCTATCTGGGTGCTCTTTAGTGCAGTTTTTGACATGAAATCCTGCGTTGATCCCAAGGTGAAAAAATCAAACCTCAGAGGCCCCAAAAAACACTAAAACTTGCATGAAACAGTAAAATAATGATATAAAAAGAAAGAGGAGGGGTAGATCTCCTACCTGGTCTGGACGACTCGAGAAATCATCCACAAAATCTCTCAAAATCAACTGTTGAAGTTCAAGGTAAACAACTAGCCCAAAGCACAAAACTGAATGGTAAATATCAAATGGTAAAAATGACATGGTAGAAACTTGTTTTATGTTTATTTCATGTTCATTAATCGAGTAAACTTTAGTATTTACCTATTTTTACTCATGAAACAGGTATGTTTAATCCGTTTGGTGGTGTTTTGAGCAGGTTTTATAGCTTACTTATAGAATTTTATGTGCTCGATTGTAAATTGAATCTTTGACTACAGAGCGTACTTTTATCTCTTTTTCGAGCTCTGATAAACATTGAAAAGGAACCCCCTTGGAGTCCTCTTTAAGATCTTTTCAGACTCTCTAAATATGAAAATATTGTCGAGTGCTTGTCCTTTTCAGCTCATTAACGGATTGGAAACAACATCTACTCAATACAAGTTTAACCCTTTTTCGGGATGAGATAGATTATTTATGAAAAAGGAATACGTTGATCGAACATGGTCAATAGGTTCTCTCTCATATTGTTTTACACTTTTTCGGGCTTGACAGACAAATCTATGATAAAGAACTTGTGGACTTTTCTTTTCGTCCCTTTTCAAACTCTCTAAACATGAAAAGGACCAAGTTATCTTTGTTGTTAAACTCATTAGAACATCAAATAGCGACAAACTTGTTGATCATGACAAGACTGAGTTTCACCTTCGCTAGACTCATTAAAACATCACATAGTGATGGATTCACCTGAAGGGTTGAATTATACAAAAATCATATGTTATCCTCCTCAAGATTAATAAAATATAAAGAGGCGTTGGTCAACAATGGCTGGGGAAAATGGAAAAAGGGGTAAACCACTTTTGGTAGCAAGTCGCTCTTGAACATTGCACTTTCACTTCATCACCGTGACTATTTGGGTTGGGTTATCAGCTTGATGGTTATCTATCACGCCATCCATCACTTTGTTTTGGGTCAATGCTACCAGTTCATTTCAGTGTCACCGACATGTTCAAGAGAAGTCATTCAGTTAAAATTCATCCTTTGCAATACCATAAACCTTCATTTTCATGACCGCCTTTCCTAAACCTTATGTGTCAGTCAAATTCCATCTCCAAAATCATTACACTTGTTTAGTGTCATTGATGTGGGATACATCAAGCCCCTCCTACAATGATTCGCTTCTTGTCAACATTAGCTCATTATCCAAGAAGTTTACTTAGAAACACCCTTCCAATACCTTGAGGCTTTCATACATCAATGGCATGTTTCTCACTTACGGTGATAGGCCGACATCAATGGCCTTCGAACGAAAGACTTTGTATGGTGTTCGATATCAAATCATCCATTCACACCATGCAGAATGTACTACAGTACCTTGAGGATCATTATCATTATTGGTGATTTCTCTCGCGTCTGTTAACGCTTACATCATTGCCTGGTAATCAAACCGTGTCTTCCGATGTTTGACTTCAGATCACATATTCACATGGTTAGAGTCGTACTTGAGCGAACAATTGAACGAGATAGAAGATCCTGGATCTAGTTTCATCCATCTGGGCTGCAATTTCAGGAAATGTACCAAATCATCCATACAATGGCTTTACATTGATGGTCATTGTGATCATGGGTCTATATTTGTAGATGTACTTGTAATGAAATTTTATATGTTGAACATGGGTATGCCTTCCCTCATCAATTCATGAGAAAAATAAAAATATCATGATATGATGTATTGTAATCGATGTAGGTCACCAACCACTTCGGAACCTCCTCATCACATCGTAAAGCATTTCACTTAACATTGCTTTTTCAACTTCATGCTTTAGGGGCAACTATTACAGATCCATTTGGGCACATCACTTACATCATCCAGATCAATGTTTTAGGGCTCATCAAACCCTAATTTCAGTTGCTACATGCCCTAAATAAGTCAACCTTTTTGAATGCCTCCTTCCTAGACAGTTTCATGGCCTGAAGACATCCTGAAATAACCTCTAGAGGGACCATCGTAGTTAGGCCCATGCAAGAGTGCACTACAAAGCAGTTGAGTCCGTGCCAGGGTGCTCTTTAGAGCACATAGGCCCTCTTTGACCTACGTTGGGTGAGTTTGAGTGAAATTCACATAGGGTTTGGGGAATATTCTTATCTTTTGGAGCCCTCTATATGATTCCCACACTTATCATCTCCTATGAGCTTGAAAATGGATGAGGAATGAGTTGAGATTAATCCTATCCTCTCATCCCTTCCTCCATGGAACTAATTCTAAGTATGGAAGGTCATTCAGTACCCTCATTGATGACAAAACCTCCTCCATATTCTTATAAATTGACCACTCATATAACTGATCAAGGGCTGGACTTTGGTGATTGTAAGGAGATAATGCTAGTTTGAGAATTGAGACTATTGTAAGTGTCACTATGCTGCCGGATTGTCATGCTTATGATGCAATGTGGATAGAACCAAAGCTGTAGGTGTGACTTTGAATAAGGCTTCATGGTTGTAATTCTTCCTTCTATTCAATAAAGTATTTGCACCTTCTTCCATATGCTTATCTTGATATGTGATGCTTATATGTGTGAATGTATTTGATTCCTTTTACTTGTAATCAATAGATATTTTTCTTTGATCAATTATTTGTATTTTGTTGATGTTTATAGGTACTTCTCAAGCATGTTAAGTATGGGAAGGAGCAATAGGATTGATACAAAGGAGACAAGAGGAAAGCGAAAGTACAAGTAGGTCCTCTCATTCTCTTTGTCTTATCTATTGCTTATAGAGAAAGGTTAAAGTGCATTAAACTGTTGTTCTAGATATAGCTAATGTTTAGGGAATTAGTATTTATCTGTAGATACCAAATTCTTCATAACAAAATCATGGAGGTGTTGCGACTGGAACCTAGAATGAGAAGTGAGATCATCGAGATAGGAAAGGATAATGTGAACCAAATCATGGAAGCAATAGGACATGTGTTGAAATGTGGCAACAAGAATATTCCAAATTAATTTGTCCTTGATTTAAATTGAGAATTAAAATCGAATATAGTCTTAATAGCTACTTGGAAATAATTGATTAATTCATTTTTGAAATGATTGATTAATTCATTTTTGAATTAATTAGTTGGAGCAATTCAAGTTATAAGTCTTTCTGAAGTCATGCAAGAGTTATCCCTAAAGTTTAGGAGATAAGGTTGAGTTATATTTGAGTTGTAATTAGTTAACTCAGTTTATTGAGTTAAGTCCAGTTAAATTAGTTCCAAATTGTTTGAGGAACTAATAGAGAGTTAACAATCATTTGATGCATGCATGCACTCAACTAGTGTACTCCAGTTAACTAAAGATTCCCTCATTAAAAACTCATGCATGTCTATTATGAGAAAGACCTAGTTGAGATTAAAGACAAGGACAGTGTACTATCAGTTGCATGTGTTTTCCTATAAAGAAAACTCATGCATGTAGAAGGACATAATTGCTTGAGGATTGCACAATTTTGACAGCGTGTGAGAGTAGTGCTCCACTTGGTGAGGTGAGAATCATCCACTAGGAATAATGCAAGGAAATAGGAGCTTGGAGGGCAGAGAAGAAGGCTTGTGAAAGGCCAGGATTTCCTGTGAGCATCTGTGAGGATTGTACTGAGAGCTGGGTAGCTGTGAGAGCTAAGGCTTTGTATAATTCCTATGTATTTCCACCTTTTATGATAATACAAATAGTGGGGTTTTTAGCTGAGGCTTTCCCCAAAATATTCTCATGTGTATTGTGCAAATGATTCTTCTTCTTCTGGTTATATGTGTTCAACTCAATCTTTAAGCTTCCAAAAATTGATAGTACAAGTAGGTTATAGTATTCTACTTTGGTTATATTGCATTATCGGGTTAATCTACAGTCATATTTTCTGCATGGTCTTAGAGCGAGATTTGTAGGAATTTGCAAAATTTCTACAACATGGCATGTTGGAAAGTTGCTCAAGAATTGTTTAAACTGAAAGGAATGACCTTGTAAGCAAAGGTTCCCCATGGACTAGTGAAAACAGTTTTTAACTAATAGACATTGTGGATATGAATATGATTGTACCTAGAGAATCCATCCATAAAGGAAAGAACCTCATACCCTACATACTCATCAATGACATGGTCAGTGAAGGGTGTGGGAAGATTGTATTGGGACAAGCTTTATTCAAATCACAAAAGTCAGTGCAGACACATATGGTGCCTTATTTTTTAATAACAAGAACTGGGTTGGACACCCATGTTGTGTATTCGATAGGATAGATGAAACCAATGTGCTTGAGCTTATCGATTTCGGGTTTGATGGCATCGTGCTTGTAAGGGTGAATAGGTTATTGTTTTTTAAGGATAGTTATGGCATCAGGACAAATTTTGATATGATGTTTGACAATGGCTGGCTCAAGTCTAGGAATTTTAGAATAGGAGCAGGCGAAAACATCATGGAATTACTTGAACAACTTGGTGTAAGCATCAATTTATTCTGGGGTGTAATCTTCCCCCAAAATGATATTTTCTTAAACCTGTATTTTATTTGAAATGTTGATTTTTATGGTGGGGGAAATGTTATCCATATTTCCTTCTTCAAAATCATTTGGCGTAGGGATGAGATTTTTGAACCAATCGACTTCACCAAGAATGAAGTATTTGGATTCCACAACATATTGGTCAGGGTCTACTATGGAAGGAAGAATGCATGATGGTGCATATCATCCCAAGGATAATCAGGGGTGGTCATGGATTCCATAATGTCTTCATCAGAATGGAAGGTGGGTGGACTAAGGAAGAAGGACCACATGTTGGCAAAGAGCTACCTGAAGCCTCCTCATGAGATCCAAGGTTCACATATGCATTGTCAAAAGTTTGAGACATATGACTTGTAGATCGAATACCTATCGATGTTGAGACTAATGTGCTTGATGAGGAAGGTTCAACAAAAGCATGAAAAGAAATGTCTGGGGAGTTTCCAGGTAACAATCTCATGAATGACGACAGGTAGAGAATAGGAGCACAATTGTCTGTCATCTCAACATCAGGGGGAGGAATCACAATGGGTGTTGTAGAGACCTCATGATCTAGTGTAGAAGTGGGACCAAAATCCCCAGGTAAAGGAGAGGTGGACTCATTACAAGTGACCTCTAATTCATAAAGCACTTGAAGTGTATCATGAAAATAATTGAGATGGGGACAATGATGGGAATAGTGGCCATAGTTATCACAAAAAACGCTAGGGTAGTTTTTGTGTAACGATTAGATCTTCTTAGCTAAATCAGGTAAGGTGACATGTACCTTGGGAATGTTAGAATCGTGGAAAGTATCAGTGACAAAATACTTAACATGAGTGAGTTCAAGACAATTATTAGTGGTGTGACCTACAACATCACATATAGCACAAGGAGGAAGAGGATTTTGTGGCTTAGAAGGAGTTGGAGTTGCAAGGGGAGCCTTGTCTTGGGTTCCCTTCTTTCGGGATTTTCTCCCTAAGTAGATGCTTTCGCAATGGGAGTAGGCTCCAATTAAGGTTGCTGAGGAACTGAAGCAAAGGGAGGGGTAGGAAAAACTAGTTGGACTAGGGTCAAAGAAGTGTAAGGTTTCAATTGATTAGGTGGAGTGCTTGCGGGGGGATCAATGTACCAAACTAGGATCCCTAAGGTAATATTGGGTAGACTCAACATAGCCATGATAGATGTAGAATAGACTTCGAGAGGTGGGAATAATAAGGGTATCTATCCAAAAGGATAGTGGCCTGGAGGAACTCCTCCACAATGGTTAAGGCCTTGGGGAATGTTTCGAGCAGAAATGGATTAGGACACATACTAGGAGAAGGAAGTGATCCTTGAAGAGTTGTACCAGAAGGCAGAGTTAAGTCAGGAACAACAAGTTGTGAATTTGCGGATTGTTATGAAGGCATAATGGCCTATTTGTGGCTGGCCCGCGATGCAACAAGATACTACACCAAGGCATCTAATATGCTATATGTATGGGTGGCTTTCGTAGAAGCAACATTTTGACATAATGAACCTTTGGGGATCTTGGGTATGAACTCAACCTTAAGTTGAGGGACCTGTAAGGTACCATTGGCTAATGATAGAGGATTAGTAGACCCTTTGGGTTGGGACTCAGTCATAGACTTAGCAGATGGCCTCTCGTACTAACGTGATTGAGCCTAGAGGTTGACCTGTTCAGTATTTACCTCGTCAGAATTCATCATCAGAATCTGATATTCATGCTGACTAGGTGGTGGAGCTGGTTGAGTTACTTGACCTTGTGTAGATTGAGCAGCTATGTATCTTTCTTGAGGAAAGGATTCGTAAGCATAGATGGTTGGGATGAAGTAGGAGGAGAAGGAGGAGCAGTAGGCTACGATCCTTGAGAAGTTGCTTAAGCTTCCCATGTTTGTCACATCTGAGGTAAAATAGGACACTCATAGGTATAATGACCATAAAATTTGTAATAAGCACAAGGTTTTTTCGTACGAAGATTCTTTTTTTGGTTGGATTGACTACCTTGTTACTAGGTTGTGGGATTAGGTTGAGTACCCTAAGGGGATTGGGTGGAGGGCCCTAGTTTCCTTGATTACCTTGTAGTTGTTGGTTCCTATTACCCTTCCCCTTGTTCCTTTTATTGGGGTTAGGGGTATTGGGTCCACTCTAGTGAGCATACACTTGTCCTTGTGGAGGAGGTGCTTGTCGCAGTGGAGGGGAAGCAGGCATGGGCAGCTGAGGCACCAGTGTCAAAGGGGATGGATTGCTAGGATGTGCATACATATAATAGGGAGATGGGAAAACATTGGTATAAGAAGGAGGAAAAACAACTGGCCTTTGGATATGTTGATGGGAAGGAGGATATGCATATGATGTGCTAGGACCTAGATAAGGATTTCCCTAAGGAGGATTGGGGGAGGGATAATTGTATATGGAAGTGGTTCATCCCTGGGGGTGACCATAACTCGTCTGAGGTGGATCATATGGCTGAGGGTGTGATATAGTTCGAACTATACCATCAACAACATGAGATTCCCTCGACGCGTTAACATTACTAAGCCAACGCAGATCGAGGATGACAACATAAACATAATGTTAATTTTAGGTATGTTCTATGCTAGAGCAATTTATTTCAATTTTCTCAGTTAGCACAATATCTTTTCTAGATTAGCAATCACATCAACATTAAAGTAAACTACAGATAGAACATAAACATAAATCGCAGAAGATAAGCCAAGACAAGAGGACACAAGATGTGGCGCTAGCTAGGGACAAACCCCAATGTAAGGAAACCCTTGATCAATTCTTCTTTTATGTTCTTCAAATTTCAAGAGAGAAAGAGAGAGAGATAGTACATTTACAATAGAAGTCAACATTTTGACTGTTGATATCTGCATGAGATGAGTTGAAGAAAAATTGCTTCAACTGATTCTCCAAGGTGACTGCTTCACCTATTGTAGTGTTGCATTTCATCCATTTACTGCACCTTACCATGTAGCACCAAGCTGTGCCATCACAATGCTGGACCTAGATGGTTGAGTTACTCTCATATGCTCTCATCATCATGCTGCTCTTTACTAACATGTTCATTATGTTGCATCTTCCTTCATCATGCAGCCCTATTCATCATCATGATGTACATTCACATTAGTGCCATCGATATCAAGTTTGTGAGATCATCTTTTATACCACCATTCACTGAGATATGAGATTAAGAAATGACCTTATAACTGCCATAAGGCTATAATTAAGAATATCACATAAATCATTCCTTGTCATTAATAGATACTCATTGATCATCAAGTATAAGTCACATCCTAACAAATCTGACTAGGAGAATGTCGAGTTATATTATAGTGATATTTTATAATACAATAGTTATGCAGAGAACGTAGCCCTTCTGCTTCAAACCCTAACCACTACTGGCTATTATGCTGAGATTGCTACAGGAATACCACCTGGAATGGTATGTCGAGACTATACCTTTGTTTTCCCATGTGAAGATCACAGTGATAACGTTCAATCCATAGTTTGTCTTCTTGTTGCACTAGGTCTCCTTCTTGCGTATTCTATTCATCTGAGACTTTGTCTATCTGTCTTTATATGCATATGAGATGTAGACATACTCTTAAGCACTTGCCCTAATGCAGATCTGATTCTTAGAAATCCCAGAGAGAATTGCGAGTTATGTCCCTTCTTGTTTGTAGATCCTTGCACCCATATTCACATGAAATTTTAGAGATGAAACCTGAGTTTTGTTACTCTCTTTATAGCATATACATGTGCCCAAAATACACGTGGAATTTTAGAGAGGAATGTGAAGTTCTATGTCTTCTTTGACTGCGTGAACAGATCTCTTTTTGACAGCATGAACAAGTCTCCTTTTGACAGCTTGAATAGGTCTCCTTGCTATGTATAAGGTGTGTCCATGAAATGTGTATGAATGTTTCTATGACCTGCGTATATGAGTCTTCATAACTACATATAGAGTCTTCATTTGCTTCATGTAAATAATTCTTCATGACTGCGTTGGATTAGCTAGGGCATCATACTAGGCTAGTGTATTCTTTTCGTGTCTCTCCTTTACCAAAAACCCAAGACGTGGAGAGGAGGAGATCACATAAAGAATGTGTCCAAATGACTTAAAATCCTCTTATATTTATACTAAAATGTAGATGATGAATAGACATGTCTATTGGGCTTCTGAGCCTACTCAAGTTGCTAGCTGACATGACAATTTGTCCTATAATACAAATAAATTCATAACTCCACGAATACTCATCAGAATCGGATGATCTTTAGATAAATGCTACACCTCTCAATGAGAGGGATCCAATAAAAATATCACCTGCCATAAATAAGATGACCCACATGGATTTTGGCCCTAGTTTCCAATTTTAACACTCCCTCTCAACTAGGGAGAACTACATCCGCTAATCCATATATCTGATTGTACTATCTTTGCCATTAGTGCCATGCACTGCTCTACTATGCTCAGATCTAGTCATATCTGCTTTGCTCATCTCTGCTTAGCTCTACCCTGTTCAGCTCTTACTCAGCTTAGCTCTGCTCTACTCAACTCAGCTCAGCTCAGCTATGCTCTGCTCAGCTCTTCTCAGCTCTGCTCTGCTGAACCATGAAGAAGAAGAATTGATTGAGAATGTCTCATACCATTCTCCACTGACCCGAAGTTAGTCTCAGAGTGTGTACCACTGGTCATGGATGAGTCCTCTACTGACCGAGGTCAGTTTCATAGTATGTACCACTCTCACTGGTCCCATACTAGTCCTTTACTGACCTGAAGTCAGTTTCAGAGTGTGTACCACTGGTCCCAGACTATTCCTCTACTGACCCAAAGTTAGTGTCATAGTATGTACCACTCTCACTAGTCCCAGACCAGTATCATTGATCCCAGATCAATGAAGGTCATCCTAGTATAGGGAGTACAGTAGATACAATGATGCATCCATCGGTACTACTATGGTCCCTATCCTTATTTCCCTACTCATTGATCATATGAGAGGTACTTCCCATGAGTCCCGAACTACATGGGTAGGATGCCTTGATAGGAGAACTAATCATCCTATCCATAGGAGAGCGAATCATCCTGTCCCACAAGAGAGCGAATCATCTTGTCCACAGGAGAGTGAATCATCCTATCCACAGGAAAGTGAATCATCCTATCCATAGGAGAGTGAATCATCCTATCCCACAAGAGAGCGAATCATCTTGTCCCACAAGAGAGTGAATCATCATGTCCACAGGAAAGCGAATCATCCTATCCACAGGAGAGCGAATCATCCTATCCTCAATCTCCATGGAGAACAAATAATCCATGCCCACCGGAGAACTAATCATCCTGTTCAGTGCGCACCACCAGGGGAGGGTGAGTCACCCTATGGTCGTATGTTTCTCCAATAAGAACCCCAAGCCTCCAGAGCTCCTAGAGCTCAACGTATGCAACATGCAGGACCCTTGTAGAAGGGTCTCTTGATGACTCCAAGTCATTCGGGAAAATCATAGATTTGATCTTTCCCCCAGGCTTTGACAAAGTGTAGTGACCTGTACATCATCTCACAGCGATGGAGCTCCCTTGCTCATTGACTTACCATATCCCAGATAAGGTAGTATCTAATGTTTATCTGTTGGAGCAATCATTGAATACAGGATTCCTCAATAATTGAATCCCACCTATCGTCATCACAGAGAATCACAATGGTATTCATCATGTGTACAAATAGCTCACTGAAGAGCTTCCTCAACCAGATAGCTTCATATGATATCATACTCATAGATATGTATCCAGTATCGGTGGTGGTTATAACAACCAACTTCTGCTTCCTGCTCATCCATGATATTGAAGTAGAATCCAAAGAGAAACAACACTAAGAAGTGCTCTAGTGATCCTCCACACTGCCTGCCCATTCAGCAATTGAATAATCATGCAATTTCATATTTCCGGTAGTGTATCTCAATCCATGAGAGATTATGCCCTGAAGATATCTCAAAATATTCTTGGCACCAATCCAATGAGGCTCAACCAAATATGAGCTCACCAAGCTAACTGCCAAACATATGTCTGGACAGAAGTTCACCAAGAACATCAGCGCAATGGGTTTGTGAGACTCAGAGGCATTTCCAAAATCTGGTTCGACATCATCACCATATAACTTCTGAAAGTTAAGATCCTCGAGGTAGTCACGAGCTTGTAGTTTATCATTCCATATTCGAAATCCAACTCCCTCTTACTTCTACAAATGAGAGGGTCTACACCTATCAGAAATAGGTTGTCCTCATAAGGTGCGAATATGAGAGGTCTATCATCCACAACCTTCGGGTAATTACTTGTATCGGTTTCACTCCTAGTGAATCTCAGCTCCATCATAGCTATCAATCCTCTCATACTATGCTCGGGGTGTTTTGCTTCAAACCATAGAGGGTTTTCTTCTACCTGTATACATGAGATTCCCAATCATGAATCTCAAACCCCCTAGGTTGTTCCAAGCCTATGGACCCTTTCATCGATGAGTGCCAACCTGAAACATTTAACTTCCATTACTGAAATGGACACCAGGTTCTTCTTGCGATTAGGTACATAAAAGAGATTCTGTAAATGAATCGAGTTACCCTTATTTAATTGAGAGATAACATTCCCTACACCCTTTCCGGGATAGGAGGCTCCAAGTATAATTCCATGACTGTTTCCATCTCTACCAAATTAGAGAGTGTGCCCATCTATCCAATGAAGTGCCTTGAAGCACTACAATCAATAAGCTAGATTCCCAAAGAATCTGAAGGAGAGGGCAAATGCAAGATAACGCTTCTTTATCTTATCAGAAACAACATTTGATTATTCATACCTGGGGTTCCTTGCTTTCTTTGAAGAGTCGGCCATTTGATGACCTACATTACCAGTCATTCCTTTGATCATTGAAGATGTCTCTAGAATGATTGTTATCTTCGTCATTCAGACACTCCTTCACATAATGGCCGAACTCAAGGAATCTGCCTTTCCTTCCACCCTTAGATCCAAACTTCCCAATGAAGTGATCTTTAGGTAGAAACTTCCGCTATGCCATTCTGATAATATTATCTGCTTCCACTTCACCCTCAGTAAATTTGAAGAGGGATGAGGAAATCATTCATCCTTTTTTCCTTTCCCAATTGTCTTCGATGATTGCTCTTTCACTCTTGCTTTGGCATTGTCTTCACCTTAGCTCTAATCCCATGTTAATTTTAGGTATGTTCTATGCTAGAGAAATTTATTTCAATTTTCTCAGTTAGCACAATATCTTTTCTAGATTAGCAATCACATCAGCATTAAACTAAACTGCAGATAGAACATAAACATAAATCGCAGAAGATAAGCTAATACAAGAGGACACAAGATGTGGCACTTGTTGAAAAGTGTGCAACAAGAAATGCTTGTTGAGAATGCAACAAGATGATGGAGCTTAGTGGAAAGGAGTGGCCTTCACTAAGTGGTCCCGCAGGCTATTTTTGGCGCAAGTCTATTTTTAGACTATGTCTATTTTTAGACATATGGATCATGTCTATGGATTGCAGGTTGCTATTTATGGACAATTGATCAAGTTGGGAAAAATAGATGGACTTCTATTTTTAGATCACAGTGGAGTGACTGCTCAGTCTAAATATAGAACAGTAAAATATTATTAGCTCATAATAATATTTAGACTATAAACTCTGTCTTATTCTCTTGGAGCACTTCAGGATGAGCTACGGATGTGGTACATGCAGATCCCAGAAGGAAATACGTGGTTACCAATGGGATGACTAATATTTGCATGCAGGATTTCAGTTAGAACTCAAGTGAGTTGAGTTTAGTGGACTGGAGGTGCAGTTGATGGAGTTGTGTTCAGTTTAGCTTTGTTAAACCGGTTGTATTTAGTCTAACTGGAAAATAGACTAGAGATGAGTTGGGTGAATTAGTTATTAATTAATTCACAAGTTATTAACTCATAATGCAACTATTGAATACATCAGTTAACTCAGTTGCATGTCAGTGCATGTTCAGTTTAGCAGGGATAGGTGTTAGAGGATCAGATTGCTATCAGTTGTGACTATAGCTGTGCATGATGATTTTCACAATC
>APFE030764168.1:324901-336500 GCA_000404065.3 Pinus taeda | reverse complement strand
TTTATGTTCTTCTAAAGATCATATTTGTTCTAAAGAGCATTTAAGACTATCATGATCCATTTTTACCTTGAAGTGTCTTCCCAATGGGTAAGGTCACCACTACTTAAGTGCATGTAGTATTGCCAACATTTCCTTCTCATAAATAGCTTGCTTGAGATGTAGCCATAAAAATACCCAAGCACCTACATCAAAACTTTTTTCACTGCGATGTTGATCTACCTGTTGTTTCATTCAATTTTGCACCAAAGTGGTGTTATCCTTTAAAAGTTGGAGAACTTGTTGTTGATGCTCAATGTGATATTTCACTACTTGAACCTTTTTCTTCTTGATATGTCCTTCTATATTGAGAGTTTGAGGAGTGGTAATTTCTTCCAATGCTTTACAAGATATGGTCGGATTCATTTCTTGATGCTCGCTGTGATATTTCACATCTTGAACAATTTTCTTGTTGATATGTCCTTCTATCTTGATAGTTTGAGGAGTGGTAATTCCGGCCAATGCATAACAAGATATTGTTGGATTCATTTCTTCTTTATCAATGTGATTTTTCACTTCTTGAACCTTTTTCTTCTTGATATGTCCTTCTATCTTGAGAGTTTGAGGAGTAGTAATTCTTTCCAATGCTTTACAAGATATGGTCAGATTCATTTCTTCTTTCTCTGGGGTTGGTTCTTGGTATATATCCTCTTCTTTTGAAATTTCTCAATCATTTCCTTCCTCCTCTCCACAATCAATGTAAAATAATTTCTTCTCATCACACTTATGACCTTTAATGTATTTGTCATCACAATTGTAACAAAGCCCCTTTTCTCTTTTTTCTTCCAATTGTTGTGGTGTAACCCTTGTAGGTTGTGGAAGGTGAGGAGAAACAACACTTCCATCTTTATAGTTGTGAGGGGTAGACTTCCTTGTTGCCATAATTTTGCTTTCCACTTTGTAACAAAGCCTTTTTGCTCTTTTTTCTTCCAATTGTTGTGGTGTTTCTCTAAAGAAGGTGTTGTTCTTTGTATCCTCATAATGTGCTATCATTTCCTCCGTGAAAATTGACCATGTAACAAGTTTTTTACGAGAACAAAGCCCTTTATACCATAAAAATTGATCTGGTTTTAAATATGAAGATTCAATACGTACCTTTTGTAACAGTTGCACCTCATGTAGATCAAAATATTGCTCCATCTGCAGTATCCAATTTACTAGATCCTGCCATCAAACTTCCTCATATTTCCTTTTCTTGATTTTAGGAGCTCGATCTTGAAATGGTTGTAACTCTATAATTTTGGAACTTCCAGTTCTGAAATCGTGGTCTGCAATAGCCCTCTATGTCCTCTTTCCAATGCCACCAGTTTGATCGAAATTGGATTCTCCAAGAAAGAGTTATGCACAATCTCCCAGATGACCTGATTATATACCTTTTCAGAAGAGCGCACTTGTATGAAGTGCCACGTTTCACTGTTTTGACCTTAGTACCTAAAACTGATCACCAAAAACTACAGGCCATCCTCTTTTTGAAACTTCTTACACAATTTCAATCTAATTCTCAAAACAAAAGTTATGACGATTTTCCCACGGTGACCTGTTTGGAATGTAATTCGGGGGTATGCAAAAACCCTAACTTCCTCAGACTATATCTCCAAAAATATAGCGAGACAGGATTTGAAATTTGGTGCCAAGGTTCAAACCAATTTCTTCTCAAATGTGTTTTTGGTTTAGCTTCTAAGACTTCATAGAGAAAGCATTATAGCAAAAATCCCATGATGACCTATTTTACCTTAAATTTTGGAGCTTGCAAAAACCCTAATTTCCTCAAATCATATCTCCGAACATATAGCGAGAAAAGCTTTGAAATTCGGACCCAAGGTTCAATGTTATTTCGCCTCAAATGGGTTTTTGTTTTCGCTTCTGAAATGTCGCAGAAAAAATTTATAGCAAAAACTCGATGATGACCTATTTGGAGCAGTGAAACCCTAGAATCCAAAGCTCTGATACCAAATGTTATGAAACTATCTCACAAAAAGATAGAAAAGATAGAAAAGATAGATCAATGCCTTAGAAATAAGCCTCTTTGAGGGGGAAACCTCCTTTACATTACACAAATGAAACATTCTTGGATGATACAAATGACAAGACCTCCTTTCTATATATATGAGTCTAAGGGGTCATAATATAATCAGAGCTGACATAACAATAATAATGTAAGGGCATAATAATAACAATAGTTGGCTTCTGTAGGGCACAATAATAACAATACGGGGGCTACATGGGTACAACAATATAATAAGAGGGTTGTACTAATAACAATAAGGGGTAACACTAGTAGTATAGGGGCCTAACAAGATGATTCCATTATGCAAAGCATTTGTGAAATTGTTCAAATTGATTTATCCTTGTTAATTACAAACTAGGAATCTGATGCTTTAATAAACCCATCTGATCATGGTTCTATCTATGATAACTGTCATTCAAATTACTAATTTCCCATCAGCACATCTAATGAAAGTTGTTATAAATCCCTTGATCTTCATGGTTTAACATTTCATCCTTCGAGTACTTATCAAAATGGCTGAGGCACCTCAGCCTTTAGTCATATTGGGTCCTCATTATTTTGACATGTTGGATGATTATGATCATATCAGTTGTCTCTCAGAAGATTCTCATCCTGACCCTATGCTTCTAATTGAAAATTTCTCTTTTCAAGGATTTTGTGATTTTTAAGAGGATTGTTTCTAATAACAAATTTTGGTCTTTTCTCATGCTTGATAAGAAGGATGACACAGGTTAAGGAGAATTCACAAGAATATTTTGAGGTTTTTCTATTTATAATCTCCATCAAAAAGGTAAGATCACAAGTTGGATAGAAGTAGTGGTTATGACATATCTTTCTATTGACAAGCGAGACCATCAAATTTCTGTGTAAGTTATTCAAGCTCTTATCGTTTCCATTGCACATTATTTTATATTTGTTTCAATCAATCATATCTTTTTGTATTCAGGTTGGGAGCAGAGATGGTGGGTACATTGGAAATTCCATTATACATAACCCTGACCTTCTAGCTAGTTAGGATAGGAGTAGGTCTAGCCGCATAGTAGTTTCCTTTTCACATGCGTCATGCACTCCCTTTTTGTACTATTTTGATTCCTTTCTAGCTTTCATCTTGCATCCTCTTTTTGATCAACCTCCATTTTTTTTATTCTTTTGATTTTGGTTTTCTTGTTGTGTATTCTTTCTTTCATGTTTTATTGAATAAGACTTCACATGAAGGATGCCACTTTGGCTCAAAAACAATGTGGAAAAATAAGAAAGGGTATTTGTGACACTTCAAACATTTGGCTGGCCTTTATTACTTCTTCTCCATCTTGGTTACACCTTTTGGTCGATAATGTTCTGATGAAAAATATGTTCCTTGCATAAGGAAAGCTTTGTGTCGAACCATGATATCTGTATCTAATATGGAAACCTTACGTTTTCACTCAGTTCTTTGTGTTTCATTGTTTTTGTGATTATCCAATATAGTAGAAAAGGAAAAGGAGAAAAATATAAACAAGAAAACCTAAACCAAATTTCTTTATATGATTCTCTAAGGGAAAAACCTCTCATGTTCTCAATAAGTTAGGATCCCTCTTCTGCCCATGAAATGAATAATTTCATATGCACAGTCCTATATAAATATATAAATAAATGTGAAAGAAAAGAAAGGCTTCCTGCACAGAGAGGTGAAGCAAGCAAATCCATCGGGGTATTGTCCAAGCTCTCTAGCAGCAAAGCAATGTTTGTGTTCCTGTAGTGACTCCATCGGGGTACTGTCGAGGCCTACTAGTAGCAAAGAAACACCAGAGATAAAAAAATATAATCTAAAAAGATAAAGCTCACCAACTACACTACCCTTTCTTGATTAGAAACATTGTGATATCGTTGACCTTATGTTTATGTTTAATCAAGAAAGGATACAGGGGACTATGTTTATTCGCTGGGTAAGTGGGGAACCTAGGGTAATATGAACAATGAATCAATACTTACTAAAGAACAAGACCCTGCAAAAATAGTTTATTGAGGCAGAGAAGTTGGAGTTATACCAGTGTGCTTCCAAGTGTTTTCTCTACGACAAACACCCCCCAAATTTTTGCCTACAGTTGAATTTTGGAGTTTATTATGGGTCTTGCGATTGGTCATTCCATAGTCACTTCTTGGTCGATAATGATTTATTAAGATTTCGAGCTCCCTTCTTGGATTTCAAGTGTCAAAGTCACCTGCTTACACATGCTACGTCCGTAATGAATTCATGAGTGCATTCTTTCCCTCAAACTTGAACAAGCCTAGAACAATCCATCAAGATAGTGTTTATGTTATGTTCAACCCATGTTGACAGTTAATGTGCATGTTCATTAACAATCTTTCACTTTCAACTTTGATGGTACTTCTATTTTGGTGAGTTTTTCAAATTGTTACTTTTGAGCACCTTCACTCTCACGAGTGTCATTTTCATCTTTTTATATGTATATTTTGCTTGCTTTCACTCTAATTAGTGTCATTTTCATGTCAGATTTTCTCTAACATGTGCCACTTTCATTGTCATTTGCATATTGCAAGTGTCGTTCGTTCTTTTCTTTCCATATCGCATGTGTCATTTTTGGGCATGGGAAGTGTCACTTATCGCGTAAACTAGCGTTTTGGCTTGTTTCAAGTGGAAATATTTGTGATAATCAATTGTTCCTATCATGTATACATGTTTCACACTCATTTCCAAAGTTTCAACCATTGTCCCACAAGTTTCGCCACATTCGTCACAAAGTATATATTTTGTGTCGCACTTGGTAGGAGCCGTCACAAAGTTGTTGCATTGAGGAAGGCATGTTATTCATATATTATGAGTGTTCCTTGTTGTGTCTTCAAGTGAAATAAGTGTGTTATCATGCTCATTCTCTCTTTTGTTCATCTTCATCTCACTGATCTAACACTTATTCCAACAGGGAAAACTCCTTGACCAGGCCACTCAACCTCATTTTGTCCAACCTAAACTGCACACTGCATATTCCTAGCCCTTTGGTAGCATCCTTGTCCCTTATCATTGCATAATGAATAGTCTTTACCTACCAATACTACGCAATGTGCAATGATAGTTCTCAAATGCAGTCTTTGATCTTCAAAATTGCGCAATTTCTCTCTCCTACCCAGTCAATACTATGCATTGAACAATCTAAAGGCTTGGACCTCAGCCTTAAGCTCCTGAACTATGAAATATCACAAAAACCTAGCCTCCTTGCCTCCGAAAAATGTGCAGTGGGGAAACTCAAGGCTCAAGCCTCCTTCCTGAGTCCTTGAGTCCCTCAACAGTGTAGTCCCTCTACCCAAGCCTCCAAACTGAGTCCTTGAGTCCCTCAACTATGCAATGCCTTGGGCCTTTGTCCTTCTAGAACTACATAGTGGACATCTTCAAGCCTCAAGACCTAACCTTGATCTCTTAATCCCCTCAACTACATAATCTCTTGAACCTAACCATCCTGAACTATGCATTACGAAGTCTCAAGCCTCAGTCCCAGACCGTGGCCTCTGGAACTGCACAATCCCTTATCCAGTCACTCAACCAGTCACCAATTCCAGTCGTAACAAGTGATTTCATGAAATATGTTACGTTAGGGGTTTTCTTACTGATGTTGACTTGTCATGAATGGTTTTTAGTTTCAGGTACTCTATCTTATCATGACAAGATGATGATGGAGGAAAAGGAGGATGGAACCATGCTAGAAGACACATATCAACCACACTGAGAATGTGCAGTTAGTAGTTTAATCAATGTCAAAGGAAAACAATTGCAATGATGCATCACCTATTTCCTTTAAGAATCTTGTTCGTAAATAAACCAATGATATTACATCTTTCTCTTTTCTACACTTCCAATCAATTGACAATAAAGCATAGAAAAAGAGAAGATTCGCCAGTCTTCCTAAACTTCACAAGCTATCAGAACAAGATACATATTATTTTTCATTAAGTAATGACAATAGAAAGTTGGTCTCCAATGCTTTCTCCAACCAAGACATTGGCAAAATAGAAGGTTGCATCAATTAATTTGCAATACATGCGCAGGGTGTTGTGCTAAATCAAGAACATGGAAAGCATATACATTCAACTAAAACAATCGATACATATTTTTAATCAATCCAAGGCACACCAACTTATGCATGTTGAATTTGTGTCAAATTGCATTTTACAAAAGACATACAAGACATTGACAAATTCACATTATGGCTTATGCCCAATGTCATTGGTAGAACAAAAGCCAAATCCATCAAAATCAATGACCATATTTTCAAATATTTTAATGTTCACGTTGGCAAATGGGTAGTTTCCTACATTTGCATCACCTCTTCACTTTTGAAGAAATACAACATTTCTTTCTATTGCAAAGTTGACACATTTGGAGGAAAGATTGATGGCACCAAGGATGACCTTTGCACAAATAAGGAAACTTGGTTACAAAATATCACATATTGGGTTAATGGGCACAAGTCTAAATGTTCCTACCAATATGTACAAAGTTCAAACAACCTTACCTAGAAATATCAATGATTCCATGACAATTTTAGTTATGCTAAAGAGAAAAATGGAAAACATGACTGCTTATTTGTCAAGAAACATTTTGCTAAAGAAAGTGATGATTGATTTGCATGATTTATGCAACATGGCTCTATACAAAAATGAACACATAGTACTTAATGATGACTGACAAAAATATTTCGACAAAAATAAAAAAATAAAAATCATGACAATAGTATTCAAGATATAGACAACAAAGAATCACCAATTATTGATAATGCTTTGGAGCTAGAATCTGAAACACTTGTGCACAAGTTCTCAGAGGCACATTTAATCCATGGTCATGTTACAAAAATTGTGCAAATTGTGCCTTTCAAAGGATTCCATTCGTTGGGGATATTTGAAGACAAATTGTTAAAGAACTTAACTTCCTAACCTTGTTTTATGGCTTGGCCCGGCCTATTGATGTCACTAATCATTTCTTGTATCAACAATTTGAAAAATGAGAACTACTGCATAAGTATGATGATTTCTCAACACACATAACAAATATATTTTTAAAAGCAATTGGTATCTTGATAAACCAAGCCTCCAACTTAGCATGGATTTATAGTCACAAAGAAGAGCTAAAAGGGCAAAAGCTACTTGTCAAAAATCAAAATGCTCTTCGAAAAAAATACTACAATCACCAATTTCATATCATTGTCTAAGAAGCATTCACACAGATTCTCCTATCTATTTTGAAATTGTAAGAAAAGACATCTTTGTGATGATATGTCAACTTGGTCCACAAACATTTGTTGTCACATTCACTAGAGTTGAGCATCTTTGGAGTCCATTGAAAAATGCTTTGAAAAAAAAGGGAGATCTACAACTAGTGGAAATAACATGTCTCCTGAAGATTCCATTGACACATTGATCAGAAGTCGCCCAGTCATTTGTAGTCTATACTACAGGCACTGAATCACATCCATGCGTACTCTAATTAAAAATAAAACTGTGAGTTGTTTGGAGAGGTGCAAGAATATTATTTTATAACAGAGTTCCAAAGTAGAGGATCAAAACATAATCATGGATTGCTTTGGACTAAAAATGCATCAATATACCAACACTTGCATGATATCGATGGAATTTCATTCATTGATCACTTTTTGACTTTTGATTCAATCATGTTATGAAATTACATGGTTGAAATCCAAATACATCATCACATGAAGACTTCTAAAAAGAATAGACCTTATGCATGTAGATTTGGTTTTCCTTTTATACCAATTCCTAAAGCTTGTATATTGCAACCTTTATGCAATGAAAACAATGAAAATCAAGAAATGGAAAAAAGAAAAAAAACTTTCATTGATTTTGATATGAAACCAGTTCACAAAAAGATAGAAAATATAGATTAATGCCCTAGAATTCGGCCTCTTTGAGGGGGAAAACTCCTTTACATTACATAAATGAACAATTCTTGGATGTTTCAAATGACAAAACCTCCTTTCTATATATAGGATTCTAAGGGATCACAATATAACCAAGCCGACCTAACAATAATAATATAAAGGCAATAACAATAGACAGATTATATGGGGCACAGTAATAATAATATGGGGACAATAGGGGCACAACAATATTAATAAGGGATACAACTACAATATTAATGGGGGCATCACTAGTATTATAGGGACCTAACATGCTCCTCTCCTTCAAAAAAGTTTTTTCCTCAAGGCTTGAGTAGTTATGGATGCTTCTGTATAAAATTATCATCCTCCCATGTGGAATCTTCAGCGGATAAGTTCTTCCACTTGATGAGATGCTCTGAAATGGATCGATTTCATAGTTGTTGAGTTCTTGTTTCTATGACTGCTTACAGTTCCAATATAATTTTTCCTTCCTCATCAAGTTCTAGCAATATCGTTTAAACTGGGAGCTTGTCACCTATAACCTTCTTTAAACATGAAACATGGAAAACTAGGTGCACTCGAGAAGCTGCAAGAAGCTCCAATTTGTATTCCATAGTACTAATATTTTGCAACACCTTGTACAGACCATAATACTTTGGTGACAATCTGTTATCCTTCTTAGCTTTCTTGAGGGACATTTGTTTATATGGTTGTAGCCGTAGGAATATCCAATCACCTACATCAAAACTTCTTTCGCTGTGATGTTGATATGCATGTTGTTTCATTTTATTTTGTGCCAACACGAGGTTATCCTTTAAGAGTTGGAGGACTTGTTGTTGATGCTTGATGTGATGTTCCACTGCTTGAACCTTAGAACTTTCTCTTAAATATGATGCGATGGATGGTGGCTGATATCCATAAAGTGCCATGAATGTGCTCATTTTTGTTGCTGTATGGAAGGAAGTGTTATACCACCATTCAGCCAGAGACAACCATTCAACCCATTGTGTCTGTTTATTAGATACAAAGAAATGAAGATATCCTTCCAAACATTTGTTTACTATGTCAGTTTTCCCATCAGATTGAGGATGATAAGATGAGCTATGAGCTAACTGAGTACCAAGACAAGAAAATAATTTTGTCCAAAAATCTCCTGTAAAAATGGGATCTCTATCACTTACAATAATCTTTGGGTTTCCATGTAGCTTTTGAATTGTTTCCATAAATGTCATAGAAATTGTACTGGCTTTAAATGGATGTGATAATGCACAATCTACCAAGATGACCTGATTATAGACCTTTCCAGAAGAGTGAACTTGAATGAAGTGCCATGTGTCAATTTTTTTACCTTTGGCTCTAAAAAATATATAAAAGAAACTAAATTTTGTCCTCTTTTTGTACCTTCTTACAAAATTTCAATCTGATGCTCAGAGAGAAAGTTATGACGATTTTCCCCAAGTCACCTATTTGGAATGTAATTCAGGAGTCTGCAAAAATACCAACTTCCTCAGATCACACCTCCGCAAATATTGCGCAAAAAGCTCTGAAATTTAGGTCCGAGGTTCAGTGCAATTTCTTCTCAAATGGGTTTTTTTTGTAGCATCTGAAATGTCGCAGAAAAAAGTTATAGCGAAAATTCCATGATGGCCTTTTTGGAGCAGCGAAACCCTAGAATTCAAAGCTCTGATATCAAATGTTATGAAACCAGCTCACAAAAATATAGAAAAGATAGATTAACACCCTAGAATTCGGCCTCTTCAAGGGGGCAGCCTCCTTTACATTACATAAATGAACAATTCTTGGATGATTCAAATGACAAAACCTCCTTTCTATATATAGGAGTCTAAGGGGTCACAATATAACCAAGCCAGCCTAACAATAATAACATAAAGGCACAAAAATAACAATAGAGAGATTCTATGGGGCACAGTAATAATAATATGGGGACAATAGGGGCACAACAATGTTAATAAGGGATACAACTACAATATTAATGGGGGCATCACTAGTATTATAGGGACCTAACAGATTCTACAACAAAAAACCTATTCAAAAAACCAAAACATTCGATCATTTCCTAGTCAATCATAGAATTAAAAAAATGAAATGCATATTGTGCCTTCACTCTTGTATCACTTGACCTAGTGTTTTGTTCAAAATAAATCTTTGTGATGTATGGATAAATGCATTTGCCAAAAAATCCCACCATTTTGGCAAGCAAACATAGAAGCCCAATTTATCCTAGATGCCTATGTTGCAACAACATATTGTAGCTCATATATGAAAAAGATGGATTCCAATATGGCATTTTCATTCAAAATAAACTAGGAAAAATGCCTATGAAATGAAGATGGGAAAGTAAAAATGGTTCACAAACTTGGAAATGCATTGTCCAACATGCAAAAAATGTCAAGTTGATAAGCAATTCATATTATTCCTCTTTTCCTCTCTACTCATCATCAAGAAAATTAATTTTCACTACCACTGCCACCATTTAAAAATGAACATATGTGATAAAAATACATATTCTATTGAAATAAGAACTCCATAACTCTAAATACATTGTCTGCATGACAATCATTGATAAATATGTCACATGTCATGTTGAACTTGAAAACATTTTCTTAGCATAATTTGCTTCCTGTTATTTTCCCACAAAAATAGCAACTAACAAAAAAGAATTTCCATTTGTCATATGATTTATTCTATACAATGAAGAAGAGGATCCTCAGAACCATTATGAAGAAGAGGATCATGAGAACCATTATAGAGAAAAAATGATGCTCCATATTCCATATAGAGAATTTGAATACATTAAAAAATGCCAATCAAACATGGTTTGAGGCATACTTGTCCCAAAAAACATTATTTATACTATAGTAAAACAATTCTCCCATCCAATTTTATCATGGGGCAATGTCAAACTTGCTTCGACCACAGTTGAAAACAAAAATGATGAAATCACTATGGTTCATTTGTTATTTGGACATGATAAAATTTCTTGCATTGTTGAGGAATATGATATTCAACATGACCTAGTAGAAAAAGATAAAATCTAAAAAAGTGCAAACTAGATATACGAAGAATATTGAATCCAATGTGCATCCCATTATTCTGGACACAATATCATATCATGGCATTAAAATAAAATTGAATGAAGAGCAATAATAAAAAACAAAATAAATAGTATTGTGGAAAGAAACAACCCATCTAGAATTTTTTTTTTTTGTTTATTGTTGGGGGTGCAAAAGTGGGAAAAACATTGACTGCGCAAGCGCTTTACCATGAACTGATGTGATACTACAACACATACTTGAAAACCGACCCATTAAAAAAAATGCCTTATAGTTGCATTTAATAAAAAAGTTGCATACATTGCAAATGGTGTCACAGTGCACTCAACTTTGCATTTACCAATATCAACATGCAACATGATTCCATTGACTTCTAACACACTTGATCTATTAACCAAAGAGTATGAAAAACTTAGAGTTTTTCTCATAGATGGAGCATCACTAATTGGTTCTCAGTTGCTATACAACATTGACAAACAACTTTGCCCATGGGGTTTTGGATTGATGGTGAATCGGTGTACTGTTAAGGCACTCCTTGCGATAGGTCACCGGTTCAAATCCTCCATGGGTGCTTAGGTAGTATTATATATATATAT
>APFE030764168.1:273087-324665 GCA_000404065.3 Pinus taeda | reverse complement strand
ATTGACAAACAATTTACAAAATCATGCACACACAAGCTTCACCATTTGGAAATTTTTATGTAATATTTTGTGGTGACCTATGCCAAGCACAACCTGTACATGACCATTGGATATTTAAACACCCAACCCTTAACATGACTATTTTTCATTATAGCATCTGGAAAGACAATGTCAAAATATATAAGCTAACACAAGTAATGCGATAAGAAAACAAAGACTTTGTGTCCATCCTAAATAGACTTAGGACTTGTTCACATATTGATGATGATCTTGCATTTTTGAACAAACATTATTACATATGTCCACCTATTGGGCGCGGGATCCACCAAAGGTAGTTTTGGGGCTAAGAGCCGAGATTTTGGTCCAACTTTGTAATTACATTGTAAAGACTCTGCATTTTGTGGGCACGGAGTGCGTAGTTGTTAAAGAGTCATAGGGTTGTCCGCCCTTATTTTGATAATGTAATATCAGTTGTAGAAGATCTACCTATGGTCCTCAGACCATGGAACTGTATAAATAGAACGAAGCTCTAAGTAATCAAAGGCATCTAATCAAATCTAATTGAAGATAAAATAATGAAGATGTATGTGAGATAGATCTGAAGTGTAAAGTCTAGCTTTGGGTCGTAGCATAGGAAGAGGCTCTACAACTGAGTGCGTAGAGGCCTAGTAGTCCACAACTAAGTGCACGAACCCCCCCAACTGAGTGCACAGGGAGAGTCGAGTCTATAATAATTTGCAAGTATTAATAAATATAAGTTTCTATCAATTCAGTGTCTTCATTTCCTGTTTTATGCATCTGTTATATTGGGTATGAATTTAAACTTCCAATGCTTATATGATACGCGAATGTGCATAACTATATTGGTTAAGTGAACGCAATTTAGAATATCTGTTTACATGAAGATAATTAAGATTTGTTAATAAGATAAGTAAGATAATTGGCGTAGTTTGGGAAACATCATAGTTCGTTTCCCTATTAGCGTGAAAGCATCTCAACCCCTGATTAGGGTTGTGCGAAGGTCGATTGTAATAGAACGTGAAGGTGTTGAAGGTTAGAACAAGGTGCAAAGCGACCTGCGCGAAGGTAGGTCTAGTTGGAATAAACCGACATCACATACATCTCAAGGGTCTAGAAACTTGGTTCCAACACCCCCCCATAATACTTCAAGTGAGACTTCAGCCTGTGCTCTATGGGCTAATACCGAAAGGGCCAGTAGTGTAGGGATTTGTTTGGCTACTTAACTTTGAACTTGGGTCAGGCCTCCATAAACCAACAAATGGTTCTGTTGTCAGGACAGGAATCTGCATAGATATGTGTGATTTCATATCATTGGAGTCCAACTAAGAAAGAAATTGAAGGCTGGTTGGATAGAAGAATTAACGATTTCGCGACGTAGGAGAACAGAAACCCACAACTATCAAAAGAAGAGTGGGTAGACAACTACCTATATATAGAGATCCATGAAATATTTTTCATGTCCTTCCCTATTGAGCTATACGAGTGGATCACGAAGCTAACAGATAGCTAATGAAGGTGGAACCTTGATGGTCTTATTGTGTGGACCCCAGATCTAGTGCGAAGGTTGGAAGCATTGAAGGATAAGATCGCATGCGCCGTCGATAATTGGCTGGATCTTATTATAGGAGGATTCATTACTCAGTTCGAGGTTGACACCTCAGTTAGCTATAGCGAGGTAGAGCGATGCTTTCTTAATGGACCGCAAGGTAAGTATGTAAAGTCTTTGAATACTTGGATTAAAATTTTGCTATGCGAAAAGTGGGTTATGAAGTTATCTTGATTTTGGGGCTACGCGAAGTGGAAAGGTTTACAATAACGAAGGAAATAAGGGTCTAGAAAATAGCCCGTTGATTTCACCTCTGCGAGGGAACAAGGAAGAGCTCACGAAAGTCTCTCTACGAAGTGCTATTCATCTTATAAGACAAAGAATTCCACGAATCCAACCTCTACCCACACCACCACCGGCTTCACCGCCATCGCCTCCATCTTCACCCGTACCACCTCCACCACCACTGCGATTTAGTATGGCGAGCACAGTTAAGTTTCCTTTGTTCAAAGGTTTGGGAAATGAAGATCTAGACCAATTCTGGTTCATTGTAAAGGCTGTATGGGAAGCACAAGGTGTTACAGCTGACCATATAAAGAAAGCGACGCTGGTTAGCGCCCTGCAGGATCACGCGCTGACCAGATATATGAAATACTCCAATGATAACCCAAATGCGAGAGTTGTGGATATCCAAACAATGCTAAATAGAGAATTTAGCAAGACTAAGTCTAAAGTGTATTCAATTGTGGGATTTAAAGAGATCACGATGCTACCAGGTGAGACTCCTTGGGAACTAGATCAAAGGATGAAGTGTATCATTTGCGAAGCACATATGAATCTGACAGATGGACAACATTGCGAGTGGTTTGTAGCTTCACTACTACCACAATTAAGGAGTGCGCTATCGCAGCAAAAGATAACGACTCGGGTAGAGGCCTTAGAGATTGCTATGAGGCTACATGAGACCCCGATACAAGATCCTAACCTAGGAATTCAATAGATCCATGCGCAGCTGAAGAATATGTCCCTTGAGATGTAGAGTTTGAAACACGATAGGACGGTTCGACCAGAAGTGCGCAAAGAAGTGTGGTGCTTAAAATGCAAGAGTTAGGGTCATGAAAAAGACCACTACCAGTTTTTATGAATTACCTTGCAGGAGGAGGACTAGTGCCTTTAAGGCTGGAAGCTTAAGAAGGACCTAGCGTGGTGCCTACTTTGTGGTGCATGATCTACCAAATAGCCGGAAAACATGCCACGAACAATTGTCACTTATTACAAAAGTATATGCAAACTTCGCAATAGTTGTTCTACAACTTTTGTAGGTTGGTGGGACATGACGAGCGTACTTGCAGAAGCTTTGAGTTGATGATGGATAGAATGCATGCCTACAGAGTTCAGGTAGAAGCACAGCACCTTGACTAGAATGCAGGAATGGCGCAGACAAGATTTCAACGGTACAGACAAGGCCGAGGTGGAGGAGGACCTAGTAGACGTCGTGAATAGTTGATTTTCTACAATTACGGAGGGCCAGGACACTATGCCCACGATTGCACGAATCCAATGCGCACATCGTGTAAGTATTTCACAATGTTTGATCATGAGACAAAATACTATACTACATTGATAGCTAGGATTCGTGACAAAGGAGAGATACCCCCTCCCCCGACTCAGAACCTACAGATGATGAGGTCTGAGCCACATGAGGAAGATATGAATGTAAATATTGTACTCCGAAGTGGAATCACGATGAGAGATGACAAGGGGAAACAATTGGAAGATAGTACCTGGGTTCGCAAAACCCCAGCGAAAGAAGCTGAGTTTTATTTGGAGCATGCTTAGGAAACCTTCATGGAAGCTAAGAAGAGCTTCACTGAGGCCTCCACATCAAGGAGAAAAGATCAGCTTGAGTCGGAAATGGATCCCTCCATGCTCACAACTTTCTTGGAAACCTGTATGAAGTTACTATGTGACAGTAAGGCTATAAAGGGGTTACAAGATCTCATCAACAAATGCGTTGGGACCACGCCAGGTTAACCACATGTAGTCTGCAAGATTGGAAAGCATAAGACAAGGATGGGGTGTGAAATGAGACTAACCGCACAGATGGGAGAATACGAGATGGACCAAGTCATTCTGGATTTGGGATTAGACATTAATGTTTTACCGAAATAGATATGGGAGCAAATGGGGAGACCTGCGCTACAATGGTCTACGATTTAGCTGAGAATGGCGAAACAACAGGGAAAAAAAAAAAAATTACCTATGGGGCAATTGCAGGGAATAACTGTGCATATTGAGGGAGTGAGCACATTGGAAGATTTTGAAGTAATAGATATTGTTGATGACAACAATCCCTACCCCACGCTCTTGGGAATTCACTGGGCCATTGATATGAACAGGGTAATTAATCTAAAGAAGCGAAAAATGGTCTTTGAAAAATTATACCCCTGGACCCTGCTGAAGGATCGCGCTATATGGAGCTGATCAACAACTATGAGAGTGATGATGATCTGGACTACATCTATAAGATAACAATGCGAGAGAAAGACTGGGTGAATCCCACTACAGATGGATAGATTACATGGGAATGAGAGAGTTCCTACAACTCAGATTTCGATGAAGAAGTAGAACGATGGCAGAATCGGTTACTTGAAGTAACTACGTTGAATTGTAACATGATGACTTGGTCACTGTGCTTCATGTCGACATAAGCCAAAGATTTGCCTGCTTATGATGGTCTAAATGAGGCAGATACCTTCTTGGATGCATGTGAAAGGAAAGTGCCAGAAAAAAAAAAAACGCTTACAGGCCTTGGACTAGGTACTGCGCGCTACACCCGTGAGATGGTGGGGTACGCACAAAGGAAGCTTTCATGATTGGCGTGAATGTAGGAGAATGATGTGAGTATGATTTGGGAAGCCTAAGGTATGACTGATAGACAAGTACAATGGACAAGATGACCCGTGTGCGCATCTGGCCAAGTGGACGTAGGCCTATGGAGAAAAGCCCCAACCTGCGTAGAGGCACATGTACCCCGCACTAAAATACCTGGTTAATAAGCTTGTGTTGGGGGGTGAACTAGCATATGGCTCTTAGTGTTGGGAAGACATAATGTTGGAAGAGCAACTGCGCAGAAGATTCTACGTGCAGGGTTGTGGTGGCCAACCCTTCATCAAGATTGAAAATCATATTGCAAGGCATGTGATGCATGTCGATGGATAGGAAGGCCATCGCGGAGGGATGAAATTCCTTTGAATCCACAAATTACATTGCAACATTTAGAAAAGTGGGCAATAGATTTTTTAGGACCTATTAAACCTCAAGGAAAGATAGGTGCAAGGTATATTATCATTGTGACAGAGTATCTGACTCATTGGGCAGAAGCATAGTGGGTGAAGGATTTCACAGGCGCGTCTATTGTTATAAAACAAAATTGCCTCCTCATCAACTCAGAGGGGAAAGACAGGATGACTGAAGCAAAGAACACAATTACAGGCCTTGATTCCACACTAACTTTGGTTGCACACTAAAAACCTGCTTTATAAATCCTGTTACCAAGCTTAAGGGTGTGTTAGTGACCCTACTAACTCAAGTTGTTAGGAAAGGGAAAGTGTTAGTGAAACTTGGTGAAGTTCCAAGGGTCAAAGCAACGAATTGACTCATAAATATCTAGATGTTTGTCCCTAAAATTACTCAAGAAAAGCAAGGAAACATCCAAAATGGAGATATTTGGAGGATTTCTAAACTGAGAAAAGGAGGCAAATGGGAAAGAGCTAAAAAGCATGGCAAGTTCATTGATTTTGCCCTAGTGAACTCAAGGAGGAGCTTGGAAACCCTAACTCAATTGCTATATAAGCAAGGTGAGGGTTATTGTAAAACAGGTCAAAGCATTTGAAAGGATAGCCTACTTTGTTGTTGAGAACTATCTCATATCTAAAGAAGTGAGCTAGAAGAGAGAGAGAGAGAAGCGAAAGGGACAAAGGAAGACTGATACAATAGATGGTTGTAATCACTCTTCCATTATTAATATAGAATTGCAGTTGTGTTCCCTACTCCATGGTGTCGGTAACATAGTTCATTAAGTTGTTATGTCAATACTTGTTTATATGAGTAGTTTAGTTGTATGCAAATATATGTTCATTATGGATTCATATATTGGTTTTCAAGGTTGTATGCGGTGATTGTGTTTGCCTTTCCTTTGTGCGAGAATTGATTTGGAGCTGGTTTTGAGGGATTTCTTCTTGGCTACATTTTGATCTCCAAACAAATATAGAAGGAGACTTGAGGTAATACTCTTTCCACACTTCGCTAATTGATATTTGTCTATGAACATGTGTATAACTTGGTAGCATCTGTAAATAATCTTACAGTTTGTCGAAGGTCCTGGGAAGGCCTTTAAGGGTAGTTTTCATTCTCCATACACCGTTCATTTTACCACATAGCAATTGTCACGAAGTTTTTATTTGAATGCATACTGACGGGATTTGGATGTCCAAAAATCTTGATGAGAGATCGTGGTACACACTTCCTGAACGAGACGATCAGCGCACTAATGTAACAGTTTCAGGTGTATCACCAGAAGAGCACATAGTATCACCCACAAGCTAACGAGACAGTAGAAGCATTCAACAAGGTACTCGAAATTGCGCTGACCAAGGTATGCAATGTGCAACAAAGTGATTGGGACCTACACATACCTACAGCATTATGGGCTTATCGGACGACATGCAAGAAACTGACGGGACAGAAACCTTTTAGGCTTGTCTATGGAGTGGAGCCATAATTCCTATGGAATACATTTTGCCTAGTCTGCACATGGCAACGCTCATAGGTATGATGGATCACGGATCCCCGGAGGAGAGGCTCGCGTAGCTGGAAGAGCTCGAAGAAGAACAATTTTTGGCTAGATTCCACCAGCAGGTCCAAAAAGCAATGTGAAAAGGCATTGAACGAACAGCACATCAAGATGCGCACATTCAAGGTAAACGATCTAGTTTTGTTGTATGATAGTAAGTTTGACAAATTCCCAATGAAATTTAGAATGCACTGGTTAGGGTCGTATATTATTAAGGAGATTATAGATGGTGGCACGGTGTAGTTGGTAAAGTTGAATGGCGATCCCTTCCCAGCAAAAGTGAATGGTAGTCATTTGAAGCCATACATAGGTGGCTCAGCCACCTAACTAGCTAACCGAAGCACAGTCTTAGCGTTCCAGGCAGCTGAAAGGAGGCGCAGGACTATAAACTACTCTGCCCAGGAACTACATGATGTCAGGACTGCATGCAGTAGTGAAGTGTCATAGGGTCTGCTATAGCATGAAGATAGTTACGCTAGCACACAAGTCTACCATAAAGTGACCGTTACAGTCACTATTCATGATGTGATGCTTGGTTTGAGACCAAATGGAGCGGGTGGCAGGCATTTAAGGTGAACATTATCGGCTAGATTCTTGAAAATATACCGCCAATCTAGCATTAATGGACCGAATGTGGGGGGAACGATCGAATTCAAATTCAAAAGGCACTATAAATTACAAGTTGTTATCTAGCAAACAACACTTGGAAATTTTAAAATTGAGTTGTTGCGTAAATTTTAAAATTGAGTTGTTGCATGCTCAGGTATTCATGAACCGAGACTTATTCGATATTCTAAAAGTGAATTTGTCGTTTGAGAAATTACCAGAGACACTGAGAGAACTATGGAATAGCACTATGTCAACACTTGAAGAAGCCATGGATACAGGAGTAGTGATGGTCGAGGCAGCCGCGCAAAAAATTGTGGAAGTAGAAGCCCCAGAGAGCACCAGAATAATTGTTGACGTCCCTAAATCACCACGCACGCCAAGACCTAAGAAGGACAAACATGCCATGATACCGGTGTGCGTCTTGCCCAGAAATCCACTGAGGACCATGCTCACATTGGAGGAAAAGGGGAAGGCCATTAATCTGGAGGTCAATGAGGAGGAAGAGTTTGAAGAAATCCTGGTGGAGGAGGAGGATGTAGAGATGGAAGTCGAAACCCAAGGTGTGGACCTTATCACCAAGCTATCGGAATATGTTCCTTCGTGAAAGGGTAAAGCTAAGGTTCCAAATGATATAGATGAGAGCAGGAGCTCTCTACAAACTCCCCTGCTCCTAGATGATATTGTGTTTGAAGGAGCACATTTAGGAGGGGTTCCCATGTTGAAATTTCAAGATTGGGACCTCGTGGATCACAAGAAGTTCCCGCATTTAGCAACTCAGAAGCTAATGTGCCAGAAGATAGACCCACTGGTAGGAATTCTAGAGTTGGATTTGCGCAAATGGCTCAGAGATGTTGAGAAAGCAGGGTTTTTAAACTTGCTCTGCGTGCCACATTACCACCATGCCCCAGTGAAAATTTTTTCCATCAAGAAGCTACTCTGCTTGGTGTGTGATGGGTGCTTGTGGCTGGAGGAGCCCATCCCCATCACAGACCATATGATTCACCAGATTACATGGCTACCTTACACAGCGAGGACCCAGCAAATATTTCAGAGGGAAAAGGTAGCGATTTGGCCCTCGCGGAGGCAATGAAAAATAATTTTAAGTTGGAGAAGAAGAAGTGAGGGTATGCCATCTCCAGCATCAACAACCTTGCAGTCAAGGTTGTGACATAGATCTTGGCAAGAAAGGTGATGTGAAAGTGCCACACGGATGAGGTGCCCACGCCAGTGGTTGCACTAGTAGCGTAATGTGCAAAAGGGGTCCAGTTCAACTAGGAAAACTATCTATGTGGTGATTTCCTTCCGAACTACCATGAGGCACAGGAGCAGGGCAAAACATTTCATTATGGATGGCTCCTACTATTGATAGTACTGATGGCATGGGAGTTTCCTGAAGATAGCCAGTTCCCATCGATCGCACAGGACCTTCTAGACGCAACGAAGTATGCTTTGTTGTGGATGACTAGGGATGCAAAGAGGATAAGGGAGAGCAAGATATTTTGGGTGCTTATGGAGATGAACATCCAGATGGGGATCAATCGTAAGCCGCGGTTATCACCCATAGTCTATAATAGTCTGCAAATCTTTGCAAAATTCAAATCAGACTTCCACCATGTCTTCATCAAGGTGCAGAAGGACCCTATGAAGACGTGGCATGAGTTACCATACTTAGAAACCGATGATGTAATTTTCATGGTCCTTGAGTCTTGGTCGTCGGAATGGCATGCTTCGACTGACTTCGTGGTGGAAGTAGAGAAGTCCTCCACATAGCAGAAGAAGGAAGAGACAAAATTGTGGATGGCACAGCTAGTGGTAAAGTGCAAGAAAGAAGAAGTAGTGGCTAAGGCCCAGGCGGCACACGATGCTGCAATATTGGTGGAGCAACATAAAACAACAGAAGGAGAGTGCGAAGGACAGAAGTCACCTTCGCCCGAACCAAAGAACGATACTGAACAAGGTGGTGTGGACCCACAGACAATGTCAACCCAACTAAACCATCCGCAACCATGAGAGTAGGTAGGGCCACAAAAGAAAATGAAGGACTCGAAGACATATTTCGACCCTATCACCCTTACTGAAGGGGACTTACGTGATATCAGTGAAACAGTGAGGGATGTCATCGAGGAGGCCCTCCAGATGTTTGAGGAAAAACAACAGTTGGTATTGGGGGCTCTCCGGATAAAAATACAGGAGTTTCAGGTGTGCATTCCACAGGCTAGCACAGTGTCCACTAGCCTCGCAATTAACACTTTAGCTACTGAGGAAATGTTGCACACCAAGATGAAAAAAAAAAATAGTGCTACTAGATGGAGCACTCATCACAGAGAATGAGGCTAATAGGCTTATGGTCAACAGTCTAAAAGGGGTCAGGTTAAAAGTGGTTGTGCTCCCTTGGGAGATGCTCTATCTTTTGTAGGATGGAGTCATTTCAGAACTCCGGGCCAGAGAGAGTCACACTCTACAGGTAATGAGTGAGAAACATATCAACATTGAGTAGTTGAGCTTGCATCGCAATGAGGCAGTAGAGCAAAACAAATAGATAGTGCAGGTTGTGGAGGAAGCCTGCCAGATGGTTTCAGAGTTGGCCATCCAAGTAGAGGAACTAGTGGAGGTGCACATTTGAAAGTTAGCCACAGGGGTGCGTGACGCAAGAGAACAAATGGTCAGGGTTGAGCTGGAGATGAGCTTGCAAATAGTAGAACTATAGTTGAAGGCTCAGCCTTCAACTCTGTTGGAGGTCAGAGAAAAACACACCATCGTGGTCACAACAATAATGGCGGTGTTGACAGTGCAGTGACAGACTGCATGAAGCTCTTCAAATAATTGTTTGAGGTCCTAACCACCCTGCAAGAGGACCCAAACATAGAGCACCTAGAAATAGATGCACATGATATGCAATAGAGATACGATGAGGTAAAAGGGATTGCGTAGATGGTTTCCCTTACACAGAGGCTTGCAAAGATGCACCAGGAAAAGGTTATCAAGGAGCAAGTGGATGTCACTTGGCATAATGAGGCAGTTTTGAAAGCGCGCCTGCAGCCATGGATCGTTGAGGCTTATAAAATTACAACCTCCATTGAAGCAAAGCTCACGCAACTACAAGAAACTCAGGAGAGGATTGGGTGTCATTTTAGCGACAGCGATCACTGAACAGTGCGTAGAGGAAGTTTAGTAGGCAGATTCTCAATGCACTACCGAACTTGTAGTGATCCACTCAGAGTTGGGAGGTCTTCACGCTAAGATCTCCACACCTATAGAGTGACTCGAGGGTGAGTCACGATGTTTGTGTTGGGGGCCTGTTGGTTGTGGGATCCACCAAGGGTAGTTTTGGGGCTAAAATCGAAGATTTTAGTCCAACTTTGTAATTACAATGTAAAGAATTCACTTTTTGTGGGCACAAAGTGTGTAGTTGTTAAAGAGTCATAGGATTGTCTGCCCATATTTTGATAATGTAATGTTGGTTGTAGAACTATATAAATAGAGCGGAGCTCTAAGTAGTCAAAGGCATCTAATCGAAGATAAAATAATGAAGATGTATGCGAGATAGCTCTGAAGTGTTAAGTCTAGTTTTGGGCCATAGCATAGGAAGAGGCTCTGCAGTTGAGTGCGCAAAGGCCTAGTAGTCCGCAGTTGAGTGCACGGACCCCTGTAGCTAAATTCACAGGGCGAGTCGATTATGTAATCATCTGGAAGTATTAATAAAGAGAAGTTTCTATTAATTCAACTTCTTTATTTCTTGTTTTATGCATCTGCTATATTGGGTATGAATTTCACTTATAATGCTTATATGATGCGAGAATGTGTATAATTGTATTGATTAAGTGAACGCAAGTTAAAATGTCTATCTACACTAAGATAAATTAAATCTATTAATAAGATAAGTAAGATGCTTGGCATAGTTTGGGAAACATCACAGTTCGCTGCCCTAGTAGCGCAAAAGCATCTCAACTCCTGATTAGGGTTGTGCGAAGGTCGATCATAACAAACTACGAAGGTGCTAAAGGTTAGAACAGGGCGCGAAGTGACCTACGCGAAGGTAGGTCTAGTTGGAATAAACCGACATCACATCCATCTCAAGGGTGTGAAATCTTGGTTCGAGCATCCCCCCATACTACTTCATGTGAGACTTCAGTCCGCACTCAACGGGCTGATGCCAAAAGGGCCAGTAGTGTAGGGATTTGTTTGGCTATTTAACTCTGAACTTGGGTCAGGCCCCCATAAGCCAACACCACCAAACAATCCAACATTTCCATATATCTTCCACTTAAACAAAAATGTATGGGTACACAATGAAAAAAATGTTAACACTCATTAATACATAAATGATCACACTAAATGCACATGACTAATGAACCGAAGCAGTAGATGAAAATTTACATAGAAACATGAAAATGCAATTGCCAGCTTCCATTGTGCTAAAAGAAAACATGCTTGTTAAATTGATTGGAGGAAACTATGATATACACAATGGCTTGGTTAATGGTGTTGAAGGCATTTTCAAGGCATCCACAACACTTGAAAACAATGCCATTTGGATTGAATTTACTGATCCAAAAATTGGCAATATACAACAAAAAAATATGCACCACCTATTCAGAAATGGAATAATGCCCACTTGGACACCTATTACAAGCGTTTGTAAACATCATGAGTCAAATAAAAAAAATGTGTCACAAGACGTCAATTCCCCGTTCAATTGGTGTGTGCAAGAACCATACATTGATCACAGGGCTTGACCATGGATAAATTGGTTTTTGATCCAAAAGGAATCAAGCAACATGGACTTGTTTACACAACATTATCCTATGTCAAGGATATGAGATATTTGTATCTACTAAACAAATTGCAGCCAACAAACTTCTATCTTTGTGACAAATTAACCCTAGAACTACAAAGGCATAAAGAAATTGTGTGCTATCAAATTGAATACAGTTTGCATTCAATTTAAATAGAGAATTGCTTCACAGTATGCTCATTGAATACACATAGTTTCTCATTGAATTTTGAAGATGTTATTGCTCACTATGAATTGATGAAAATTTATATCCTTTGTTTCCAACAAACAAAGACAAATTTTCCCCCACAAACCCAACCTTTGCACAAAGATATAAATACGTACAGCTATTGCATCTAAATGGGATTTTGACACACTACACAAAAAATATCACAATTGACAATCACTTCTCTTATACAAAAAATTGCATTGAATCAAAAATTACAACTTTCCACTTTAAAGAAAAAGGCATCACACTTGCAAATTTCTATATCACTCTAATGCATAAGTTAAGGAAATCATTGATTTCATCAAGTTCATTTTAGAACATGCAACAAGAAAACATCTAATTGTGCTTGTTGGTGAATTCAACATGGACATGTTGCAAAATAACTATTAGAAAAAAAAAAAAACTAGGTTTATTTATGCAAAACAACAACTTCAATTTCCATACAACAAAGCCAACAACTGATTATGGCTCTATGTCTGATCACTTTTGGACAAATTTCAAAGGTAATAGGGTTACATTTCATATCTTTGATGCCTATTGGACAAACGATTGCACTATTTGAATTACTATAGCTTGATTGCTCGGTTAGCTCATCTTGCCATTGTTCATATGCATGTTTCCAAAGTGTTTAAAGCTCATAGCAACATAGACATATGCACTTTTTGCAAAAAATATTTGCAATTATATTCATGAAATCTCAATAACATCTTCCCAATATTTTCTTGGTTATATTTATGCATAGAACAATTTTGCAAAGTAAAATTGTGCATATTCAAAGATCTAGTTACTAGAAAATCAAATGTAAAAATAGATGGACCATAGTTATAGTTCGCATGTCTCTGTGAGTACATTACTTTGATTCATAATTGTTATTCTAATATCAATCTAACACATATTTATCTTAGAATATTAAACATTTAGACCTTCTGGAATATTTAGCATTTTTTCTCCCTCAGATACTGTTACCAACAACCATTGTTTCACAATGGCCTCAAAAAAAACTTGGCACAAAAATCATTTAAAAAAAAACAAAAGGAAGAAATAATAGAAATTGGAAATTTTTCTTTGGTAAGCTACATTGACAATTCCTAAATTCTTTTCATTTTGTTTCAAATATCCTCGCACATATTAATTGATAGACTTTGTATATCCTATAATGTCAAACATACTTATGTACTCATGAATTTGACAAATATGCACAAATAACTTTTTATACAATTATATTGGACTTGAATGAATTAGTTTTCCTCTCTTGACAACAGGAAATTGGCTTCCCTTAAGGAAAAAAGCAAAGCAGAAATACAAATTCCCAGTTGCTCCATGAACAAACATCAAAGGATCAAAATAAAAAAAGGTAACATTAACTCTATTGACATTAATTCTTGTGGATCAAGGAAATTTTATGAAACCCAAGTGACATGGTTTATGTAAATACCCCTCCCCACATTTACCCACTTTTAAAAGCCCTCTGAGTAAATGTGAATATGAGTGATACTATGACATGACCTAACCTCCAATGTTCCAGTTAAGTAGGGCCTAGAAACTAAATACCTGTTGACATTCCACAAGGTATATATATCACTCAAGAGTTGAATAACCACCCTAGGTGATGAATCCATGAGTTGGAACCCTTTTTCAATGACCTAGCACCCAAACTGCATGCACAACAAGGAAAAAGCGCAGTTATATGCCTCCAACTACATGCATAAGCCTATTGCCATGTGGTTATGGCCTAATTTCCCATGTTCTATGCCAACGATCCCAAGATCTGAGCCACTTTTCCAGACTAACCTCTAGACCACTGCCCAAAACTTCCTGTAACTTTCCAAAGTCATATTTAACATGATGGAAATGCTCAACATTCAAACTTGCATCAAAAACTTGACCAAGACTTCCTAGAACACACTAGACATTTTGTCATACATATGGTAAACATACAAGCTATAGGTCATGAATTCATATTTGATCATAAAATGATGGTCTTCATATGAGAATCACCAAGAAGGCTTTAAGCCCTCTCTAGCTAGCTACAATAACACTTGTTATTCCATGCATTCATCTACCATTCAATAACTTATCAAAACATGACAGGATCCATAGATAGAATACATCATATAACAAAGATATAACTAGAAAATAACCAACATAGAGACCATGGAAAATTAGCCATAAAATCACCTTCATAATCAAGACAAATTCTCATAGATTACAATAGGAAAAAATATCATATTAACATAGGAAAATGCCAACCAAATTAGGGACTTCCAGGTACCACTTGACCATAGATTGCGTTGAACCAAATCTCTCTTTCAACCAATTGCCCCCATGCCATATTCCAAGCATTAATGTGATATCTCATGGAACAAACCAAGACAAAACGGACCAAGGATTCTAGAGGCAAAACCACCTCAACCCTCAACCACAGTGATTCCACCTCTATGGTCCAGAAATAATTGACATCAACTAGATTGGTCTCTACCCAAATTGTACAAGGCTCCAGGAACTAGTAACTCAACCCATAGCCTTCCAGGTCTCCAATTGTAACCACCCCTCCCACATTTACTCAATTTCACCGGCAATGGAAAATTTAAGGATGGAAATTTATCTTAAAGTTTATAGACCTTGGAGAATCTCACTAGTGTATAATATGCAATATTTAAAATGTTTGGCAATATGTTTATAAATATATTCATATTATAATAATTTATATTATAGTCTCTATATAAAATTTTGGCAATTCTTAAGGTAAAATAATTTTATACCATAATATTTGGGCGAATCATTCTTAAAAAAATAATGGAAGTTAGCAAATCCTTTTTTTGGAAAATCATAGAAAATTAGCCCATTTTTGAATATTAGCCCCTAAAATTTTCCATTTTCACCGAACTTCCAGGGTAAACATTATACAAAGAGCTACTATGACATGACCCAACCTCCTAGGTCCCATTGAGGAAGTGGGGCATGCTACTAATGACAAACTGATCTTTCACAACATCCTACGGGGGCTATAGGGCACTCAGGGGATGAGAAACCATCCCAAATTGTCAAACCTTGAGCTGGATCCATCCTTCTCTGCCTCTTTCCCTCAACCACACCCACAACAAGGCTTCCATGTGGCTGTAAGCCTCCAACCGCATGCACAAGCTTACAACCATGCAATTGCAACCAAAATTTTCCAATTAGGAGCATGTGGTCCTAGATTCTAAGCCTAAATTCTAGGCCAACCTCCATGGCACTACCCAGAACTTCCTATAACTACTTAGAATCAATAATGACATAAAAAAAATGCTAGATATGCACATTTGAAGGTATAACTTGACCTAGACTACTTAGAATATGACAGGAATTTCGTCAAACTTATTGAGAACATGTAATATACAAGTCATGAATTCATGTTTGAACATAGGGGTCTGATACTTATCTGGAAATCATCAAGAAAGTCTAATTCCCTCTCAGAATAGCTGCAATAACATTTGGTAGCTTATGAATTCATCAACCATTCATCAATTGATCAAACATGTCAAGAGCCATAACTAGAACCTGTTATGAAATCATGCTTATAACCAGCATATAACAAGAATAATAACCATGATAGAATAGTCATCAAAGCCAACTAATAAAAAGTACAAATACTAATTAAAAAGAAGAGGAAAAGAGTTTTTATTAACATATGCAAAAGGCATCCAAGCCAGGGACTTCCACATACCACCTGACCATACATTGAGTTGAACCAAATATTTCTTTCAACCAATCAACCCTATGCCATATTCCAAGCATGAATGTGGGACTTGAGAAAAAAAAACCATGGCTTCCCATAGATTAAACTGCCTCCACCCTTAGGGTTTACCGCAATCCCACCAAAACTAGTTAAGGGATCACTGGGCCAAAAACAAGAACATAAAAAACTAGGCCTTACCACAATCCCACCAAGACTGGCCAAGAGATTACCTTTTGTAACAATGGAACAAGAAAGATGATTGGAATTCTTCAAAAGTCTCATTACCTACGGAAGAATTAAATAAAACTATGGCAGCCAAAAAAATAAGAATATCTCAAAAGATGATATCCTTCGGTGGGGTCACCAATCATCAAGAAACTTTACCCTTAAAGAATCCTATTACATCATTGTTGGCCCCTAGACAATTGAAAAGCTAGAAGTATGGAATAAAATTTGGGATGAAACTTGGTGGCCAATACTTCCTACATTTCTTTGGATAATAACATGGGGAAATTTGTTAGCGTGGGATAGAGGGACCATCATTATGTCATTTATGTTTCCAGCAAGAAGAGTCATCAAATCATATTTTTTTTCCCGCCCTTTTACAGGTCACACTTGGGACCTCCTCATTGGGCACTTTGTTCTACACCAAACATTCTCAAAGGAATTGAAAAAACTTCCAGACTCATGGTTATGTTGGAAATTTAAAAATCAAATTGTTTCACGGGCATAGCATCTTGCATTAGGCTTCTTCCTTTGGAATCTCTAGAAGGAGCATAATCTCAAAATTTTTAGTATGAAAAGTAGGTTATCCCCAATGTTAAAATATGTGATCTGATCTAATATATGGGAAACTATTATCGCTCTACCTTGGACCAATGATGATTAGATAATAGTAGAGAAAGGGCACTCCAATTTGAAGAACCTTGATTTAAATTCTTCGATGGGCCCAACTTCTCAACCCTAACCTCTTACCTCAAGTCTCTCTATAGAGAATGTGTTTACCCCGCTTCCTTCCTCTTTTCTCAAATTAAGTTTTGATGGTGCTTCCAAAGGTAACTCTGGCTTGGCTAGAGGTGGAGGCATTTTCTGTAATGACAATTCCCTACATTTTGAATATATGAATGGTCCTGTGGAATGGCTAAAAACAACTTAGTAGAGTTCATGGTGCTCAAAAGAGGCCTTCAGATTGCAGTTAGAGAAGGCTATATTCTCCTTCAAATTCATGGTGACTCATAGGTGGTGATTTGTTGTGTCCAGAAGTTATTAGACAACCAAATTGCTCATAAAGTGGTGCACAACTGACGTCTTCTTGAGGTAGTTTCTAATATACAACACTTATTACCTAAGTTTGATTATATGGTGGCTCATCACACATGTCGGAATGGGAACTGCATGGCAGATGCGTTGGAAAACTTGGGCTACCACGAACCAGACTACACTTTAGATGAATATTGGTTGAATACTTCAGGCAAAAGAATTCCAAAAATATATATAGGTGGGTTAATGAAGATAAATCTGTTGTCGAGGGTAGAATCCTCAATGGGGGTGTCTTTTGAGACATCTAAAGAGCGATCACCACATGATTACCATGTAGATGAAGCAAATGGAGGAGATGACACCTATTATGGCATGTTCCACTTCTCACACTTGTCAACCCACTAGAATCAAATGGCATTTACTTAGTCCACAGGGAATGTTTAACCTAAACAATTCCTGTCATGATAAATGTCTTCCTAGGATCATAATTTGGAAACACTACGACATTCATTTAAGTGCAGGGAAGTACTCATTGGTGTTGGAGGGATTGATTATCACAGGGATGGAGTCTAACAAATATTAGATCGATCTCATTTATGGTCATTTGTAGTAGGGAGGGAATGTGGTTTTTAATTGAGCCATAGCACATCACACCTATCTGTGTTTCAACCTTGCATGTGGATAAATGACTCCTTTAAATTCTAGTTTAGGGTGGTCATTCCCCTTTTGCAATTGCATGGATAGTATAGTAGGGTGGTGACCTTGCAGGAATACATGGGGTTTCATACGAGTTATCTTACTACAAGCTTGTCACTATCCTCTACTTCAGGTATATTTCATCCCCAATTGGGGATACCTTTATGCTCTTTTTCAGTATTGGGATACTCTCATTCCTTGTTTTTTGTTTGTAGAAAATTGGTTGTCTTTCCATAGTGTTGGACCATCAAGCAAGGGTCCATGTTTTTTGTTCTATTAATCACCATACAGGAACCACGCCCACTTTTGAGCTAGTGGTAGTGCTCTCTATTACAGTGCTTTAGGGTTTCAACCCAATGGGCATTTCTTTCAGCTTCCTGGCTCTTGTATGTGGGTTGTGGTACCCAAGAACTTTCTCTATTTGGTTTTGAAAGTATCTTGCCTAGTTCGTTTTCATCTCTTTTGTGGGGCTTTTTTGTGGTTGCTTTGCCTTGGTTCTTACAGTCAAGTTATTGACAATTCCCTCTATATGAGCTCAAAATTGCAACCTTCATGGCCAATTACTCTTGCAAGTCTTATTATCTTCCATCTCCCTCCTTTTTGGTTTTTCCAACTAGATATCAACTAGGGGTTTAGTTTGAAGGTGGGTGCTATTCATCCCACTTCATATGTGTTGTAACCACGATGCTTTTCATCAAGTGGGTTGATAGACATTCTTGATGGGGTTCTTTATTATTGGTCACATGTTGTTGTGTCAGACTCTATGTACAATCAGTGCATATAGTCTTTCCTTCACTCTCTCCTTTTACCTCGCAAATGCTCCAAGAATTTTTTTATTGTCAACCAAACCCAACTTCCTTGGTATTTATGGCTCTATGGTAGAGAATGTTGAGTCACCGAGGAGGTGCAACTAGTTCCTCTTCCCACCATTGTTGGTTGTTTAGATTGGAATCAATGGCTAATTTATTTGATATGGTTCCTCCCAAGGTCAGGAAGGAAATCCTCCTTCTTGAAATAAAGGAGTTTGGGAAATGGGTTTACTTCTAAGACTCGGAAGTTGGAGGCTTATCTCTAAAGTGGGTTCCAAATCTGGGTAAATTTTAGAAGCGTAAGCTTCATTTCCTACATTCTATCACGGTGCACCAGAAAATGAATATGCTCACAAGTATGGTCCTCAGGGATAAGAAGGTCGAAAATTATAAATTGTTCATGGGGAAGGAGGACATTAAGTGAATCCTTAGGCATATCCGCTACAACCTCGATGATATTGTCACTCAGCGTGTAAGGGTGAATAAATTTGTTGTCTCAGACTCCAACATTGAATCAGCAGAGCTCAATGAAACTCCTAACATTATCAATGCACCACCACTCAATGTAGCTCCTCCAGTTGTCTCTCGTTGGGGGAATTCCTCATCCCTATCTCATGTCATTATCTTGGACTGAGGTAGCTAACCTAACTACAACACTTGTTTCTCTTCAGATGATAGCTGATGGTTACTAGCGATGGTGGTGATAGCTAGTTACGGTGGTCTCTTGGTCAATATTTATGTTCTTGTTTCAATTAAACTTAGTCTTTTGGATGTTTGTTGGTCTACACTAGTTTTGTTTTTTTTGCTAAGGGCTTAAATGTTGTTCAAATTCATGCTCTTTTACATGGCTTGTCAAATGTACTCATGTTAGTAAACAACTTACTAAACTTATGTCTCCATAGGATTATATGGTATATTTGGAAGAAGTCTCTGCCTCATAGAGTTTTTCTTAGGTGACTCAAAAAATATTTATTGCTCGATGTAATTTTTTTTTGCTAAAAAAAATCATTCTAGCAAAGAGAAAAAAGTACTAAAGAAATAATGGTAAAACTAAATTGTTGAAAAAATTTAATATATTAAAGTTATCTTACACAACACAAAGAATGTTCTATAAGGTTACTTAGATAAAGAGCCAAAACGTTACTTGAAAAATAATTTTGATATCAAAGTCATAAGAATATTTTTGTTAACGAAAAATTAACATCTTATTATTGTATTGCATCTCTTCAATGTTATAAAATGATAATTTACTTGGCTATAAAAACAATTTTAACATCAAAATCATAAAAGTCAGTTTTGTGAACGAAAAGTTAACATCAAACATCCATTTACCTTGCTAGCAAAACAATTTTGACATCTAAGTCATAAGATTCATTTTTGTTAACAAAAAATTAACACTTTAATATTGCATATTATAAGATGCTAATTTTCCACACCAATTTATTATTGTGACATTTTTTAACTAAGGAATCAAATCAAAAGAACTAATAAAACATTTAATTATTACTCGTTATTTTCATTTCATTACTTTATAAGTAGATTGGTTTATTCAAAATTCTTTTTAAAAGGGTTGATGAAGCATATGATGTCAACTCATTGTTTTCATTTCATTGCTTTATAAAAATCAATTAAAATCACATATTTATTCTAAAAAGAGGGTATCTAACATTAATGACATCGTTCCAAATATTATTAATTTCTTCCAACATAAAGAAATTTTTTAAAAGATAATTAACCTACCAAATCTATCATGTTGATAAATGTTTTCAAATTAACATCATGACAAACTAACAATAACATCTGACAATCCTCCTCTAAATAAAGTCATGTGCCTTACATAACAATAAATTTTTAGTGATTCTTATATCTTACATAACAATATATGTGTAGTGGTTTTGGTAGAAGAAGGCCATATGGAGTTTTAGGAGTCGCGCTTTAAATAACAATAGATGTGTAGTGATTCTTATATCTTACATAACAATATGTGTGGTGGTTATGGTAGAAGAAGGTCCTATGCAGTTTTAGGTCCAAATATTTTTAATTTGATGAACGTAAGGTTTAACTAGTAGTAATAAGAAGTTATATTTTTATATTTTATTATTACTAAGATCAGTGATCATTACTATTTTAAGGTTAATTAGACATCAAGAATATAGATGTGATCAACCATTATAACAAAGAGAAAAAGTACTAACCAAGTAAAGGTTAAAACTAATTGTTGAACAATTTTAATATACTAAGGCAATTTAGTACACAATACAAAGAATGTTCTATAAGGTCACTAATATGAAATCTTAATCTTAGTTGAGAGGAAGATCAAACTAGGAATAAAAAAATTCAAAATCAATGGCTTCATGTTGAAGTTGAAGTAATAATTGAACATGACCGATAAAACATATACAAAATTTTGTGAGTATAGGTGGTGTGCCTTAATGAACTATGTAGTGCGTATTGAAATTTCTAATGAGTGAAGAGTATCTTTACATGAAGAAATAGAACAAGAGAATAACCGGTTTTCATAGTTGTACATGTACACAAACACATTTTAGATGATTTTAGGTTCACATAAGGAAGTAGCACGCAAACCTAAATTATAGCAAGGTCTTCAAACCAAGGAGTCCATGAAAACTCGAATAGTGAATAGGTGAATCTTGTTATAATTGATGAATAACAACTACAACACACTAGAGATACTATTCTTTTCAAGGAAGATTTTAGGTCTACGAATGGAAATATTGATCAACTTCAAGGAATTTGTAGTAGAGTTCAAGGTGAAAAGGAACATTAGCAATCCTAGAAGAAGAAGAACATCAATGTTGTCTAAAGCTACATCAATAAAAAAAAGATGATATTGAGATTGTTGTATTAGATCTTGCATATAAGAAAATATGAGATGAGATCATTTTATTATTTTCAATGAATGGTTATAATAATAGTTTATGTTTGAATACTACTTTAATTGATTGTAACATATAATATTGAGGGTGATAGTAATATAAAACCTCAAATTAAAGAAGAATGCAATTTCATCCAATTCAAGATGTAAGCATTCACCGAGATATTTTTCTTTTTCTTTTTTAATAAGAATGGATAAATATTTTGGATTAGAAAAATTTACAATCTCAATGGGATTGTAAAACAAAAATATCTTGTTTGGAAGAGAATAGTTTAAAGTTTAAGCTAGATATTGAACTAAATATTTACAAAATTCAAGAAAACTCCCTACAAAGGATGTCAAGAAACTTTTGCTAGTATAGATTTGAAAGAAAGCACCTAAAAGAAACCCTACTTTGGAAAACACAAAGAAATTGTGATGTAATGAAACATATGATCATTGTGTCCATCAGCTTGTTCAACATAGGTAGGCTAGAATTCTTCAGCTTCCTTCTCCACAACTTCACATTGTTGGTGAAGGATGTCCTCTTCTTTGAATTCCCACAAATTATAATCCACTAACAATCCAATATTTGATGCAACATACTAAGAGTTATTCATTTGAAGGGAAACCATCTATCTTAACATTTGACACTTGGTATCCAAAGCCTTAATTTTCCTACATTTTTCTAAAAGCTATTCCATCATTAACATCGTTTCCTTGCTTTGAGCTTCATCCTAAGAATGTAGTTTAGAAGTAATAGAAAACACCATTCTTTTGTCTCCTAAAAATGTTCTAAGTTTCCACTATGTATTTGCATATGATGATCCCTTGATAGGGAGACTTCCCATAATTATTCATCAAGTCCAAACACCAGTAATTATTATCCATAATCCTATCCCTAGAGGAGGCTAAATCAACATAGAAAGACAATGCCAAACATTCCAAAGATTAGGGCATGAAAATAGGCATAACCTCCAAAGTCCAAAAGGAACTAAACCTAATAATTCCTTCACAATATCATACAACTTGAAACCATAGAAATATAATCTTAGGAAAGAACCATAAGGTTCCTCCAAATCATGTAATTTATCAGTTATTTTAAAAGGAAGAGAACTAGAGCAACCAAATCTTTGCAAAAAAATTAGAAGTCCATGTGGGGAAGGACTTAGCATAACAAACAAACTCAATAAATCTACCAAGAAAACCAGATTATGATGAACCATAACATCCCTTTCTTGATGTTTGTGTTGATTTATAAATTATTGTAACTAATTATCTTCATGGAATTGTGCTACATGTATCAGTGTGGATGTTTTTCTATTATGACAAAAATGAATTGTATTAATCCAGGAACAATATATATGTAATATAAATACTTAATTAATAGATATATTGACACCATCCATTGGGAACATAGGAGCATTCATATGAGCTATGATACCATGAGTGGGAAAACGATGAGGCCATTGCAAGAGTCGTCTTGTCAAATCCTTGTCATGAAATTTAAATTTAAATATGAGCCTTTTTCCCTCTTACCTAAGAACCAATTAATTATGAATGACTTGGTAGTTGGAACATTCATCCCCATAAATATGGAAGTTGGGGTAATAGTACTTCAAAATTTGATGGAAGCAATGTGCTAGGTACATTTCTTAGATTTTGAAGTTCATGCACAAATTTCGTGGGAGACTAAGGTAAATATGAGACTTCACCATAATAGAGTGCACTGATTATGGAAAAATATGGAAGGGGACAGAGACCCATGAAGGAGAAAGGTGTGAACATTCATTCACATAGAATTTTGATTGATTCACACATAGAGAGAGACACCAACAAAGAGCAGAGACACATGGGTTCCTGAAGAGTGAAATTCACGAGTAGAATGTTGCCAATCCCATAATTATGGCTAAATAATTTTGGGTGATTAAATTGTGTTTTAGGTGATAAAAATGGTGTCAATCACATATTGGAATGAATTTGGATTGTTTTTGGCTCTCTAAAATCAAATTATTCATATCAAACACTTGCAAAAGAGCTTTGTAGAGTGGGCTACAACTTAATATGAGTTGCTTTAGCAAGCCAACTAAGAGATGGGGAAATCATCAAGGTACTATAGAGAAATGAAGGGATTCCTTTATTAACTTTGCTAACCAAGCTAAGAGGCATCTAGAGATCACAAAGGCCCAGACTCAAGTTGGAATGGAGATCTTTGGCTTTATTATATGTGTGAAGGAGAGTTTCCTTCACCTAGCCCATTTACTAATTAGTTATCAGTTGTCCCTTTATGATATCACGGTCTGGCTAGGGGGTGACCAATTATAGAAAAATGGTGTGCAACAGAGCCTGTGGCTGGGTGGAAAAGGATCCTTCCTCAATCAATTTCCAGCTTGAAATTTCAGTGAATTTTTTCCTCTTTTTTTATTTTTCTCTTAAATAAATCGAGAAAAAAAATTGTAGTGATTAATTTGCTGATAAGAAAATTTAGCTATATGATTAGGGCATAGATATACATATCCATGCAAAGATCTAAATTTTTGTTTTAATTTGAAATATTTCAGCATGAATGTATATCTTTCCAATTTTACAATAGCTTTTCGAAATGAATTGATGTTAAATTTTAGTGGGCAGTAAATTTTGGTAAGTCTACAAATTTACATTTTTACCCCTACCTATTTATGTGTTAAGGAATGCATAAATTATGGTAATTTGGTACAAAAAACTTGCTTAATTTATGGTGAGCACTATTCCTATCTATTTTGGTGCAAAAAACTTGTTTAAATTATGGTGGGCACTAAACCTATCTATTTTGGTGAAAATAACTTGCTTAAGTTATGATGAGCAATAACTCATAGTAAATATGTTTATTTACAAGCTTATAAAAAATGTCGAAAGTTTCCTTATATATAGGAATTGAATTTGGAACTTCAACTATATAAGTTCTAATATGCATAGAACAATGGTTGCATAAAGTTTATAGTTAGTAAATGTTGCTAAGAAATCTTAGTGAATGTGGGGAATGGGAAAAGGTTTTACCCAAATAGTGATGCTTCATAGCTTGATGCACAATGTGATCTTCATAAGTTTTATAGAGATACAATCCCCTCATTAAGGGTAAGTAAAAAATTTTGGGTTTTACCTAATTGGAAATTAGTAAAATTGTGTGGGGTTGACCTCATCGAAAAAAGTTTGGGGTTCTTCTTCATCTACAATTGGAAAAAAGTGTGGGGTTTGTGACATCTGCAACGGAGAGAAGCTTGGGGTTCTATCTCCTCAATCGTCAACAAAAAATATGGGGTTAACCTCATTATGGTGGATGAAATATTTTCGGTGGGTAACTAATCAAATTTAGTTTACTACTGATGACCTCATTAGGGTAAACGAACAGTTTGAAGATTGACTCCTTGGGTGGTAAAATGTTTTGAGTTGGTAAATTTTGGATTTCACGTATGGCTAATAAAAGCTTTGGGACTTTGGAAAATTTATCACTTTATCAACTTAATGATTGATCCAAAAACAAAGGATTGACTATTTTCTCAATTTCACCAAATATTAACTAAGGTTTCTTTTATGTGAATGAATGAGAGAAAATTCAGTTTTTAGGTACCTTAAACATAGACTTGACAACTGAAAATAAACATGAGCAGCAACAGGATAAGAAGCAAACACAACAAACATTGATGACAGAGTTCGTCTCTCCTTGACTACGTCTATGCGTCTGCTTCCAATGGGCGTCCATTATATTAGGAATTCTCAAAAATATATTCACATAGTGTCAACTGATAGCTCTCGATTCATCTGTCCAATGCAACTTTAGATTACAAAAATGCCTAAGGATGGTCAAGTTATGCCCGAAAAGGCATTTGCAAAAACAAATATTACATATTCTCTAGACTCACTATTCAACCCCCCCTGCAGTGGCACATTGGAAAACCTTTTATAAGGTCATGGGAAGATTCCAAGTTCAAACCCTCAGACCTTCTAGGCTATACATGGGAAATGGTTTGTTTAATATAATAATAATTGCTTTTCAATGCAATTCTCATAATACACATAGCGAATTTGATATAACAATATGACTTTGGCACATATTTTTTTAGGATGGTTTATCCATATAATATATGGTGTAAGTATATTGGACTGCATAAAATTTAATACATGTTTTCTATTTGTGCCATTGGACATGTGTAGCATATGTTATAACAACCTCCACACAATGGTATAATGCTATAACCAAAGTTTTCAACCTGTTGTAACCTGTTTTAAATTTGATGTACATATTAAACATAAGTATAAAAAAGAAAAAAGTCAAATATTGAAAAAGGAAAAGAGAATGTGAAGACTTTTGTTTGATTAAACTAAGTTATGATAGTTTATCAAAGTCTTTGCATTACTAATATCTCCTATTTATAAAGTTTATTGCAATAAATTGAGTCAGACAGTGGGACTTTGTGGCGGCAGTCAGAGGTGTTAAAGTGTAAGCAAGTTGGTGATGTGTGAAAGGTAGAAAGGATGGGACCCGCCAGATGAAGAAAACCCAACAACATAATTAAGTTGGAGGTTAACAGAGGAAATGACCCCACAAAGACTTTTGTTGGGCCTGTTGACTTTCGAATGAACAGAAATTGGTCCCGTATAGAGTAGCCCCCCATAGTGATGATAACAAGCGAGCCAACTCATTCAACTTTTATTCTCCATGTCACATCCCTTGTCCAGCTTTCATCCAAATTGCCAAATCCTCCATTTAATTCAGTCATTTCCCATGATGGAATTTAATGTCATTTTTCCCTCCTATGATTTTTTCCATTCTGCTATAAAAACCTTTCCTTGGATTTTTCTCAGTACATTGTCTTGGTTTTCCATGCCAAGAAAATCAAAGTCTAGCTCACATCCAAGTAAGCCTCATCACTAGTACCAGGTATTTAGCTATAATCAACCTCTTATCTCTTAAAAATGGCCAAGAAATATGTTTTATCCAGTTCATCCTCACACATTCCGCTCATGGATACTGAAAGAGACATCTTTGATGTTTCTTTCCATGTCAACCATCACAAATTATACCAACATGTCTAGTTAAACCAGTCCAATTCCCCAATTTATGCTACAATGATAAAAGCTGGTGTGTTGGCATCCTTTTTCCCTCAAACATACATGTTCCTTGAGTTTATTCATTGGCTAGTTTCATCAATGCATCCTCAAAGGTGTTTTCTGATAAATAGGTTGGGAGAAAATATTTTTCTGGTGTCTTCTCTTCTAATTCAACAAGCATTGTGCTATCCTTCAGCAAAGTCTTACTTCTCTTTCTCCGAAGAGTCATTGAATACTTATTTTGAAGAATTAGAACCAGAGCCTGTTGTAATTCACTTGTATCTAATGACTAATGGAAAACAATTCCCTGTATATTCCACTCGCTTTCCCTTGGATATTTTTTCTGAATATGTAAGACCAGTTCTTCAGGTATTGGCTAGAATTTTAGGGAAAGAGGAAATTACAGTAGTTGACAGAGTAGTGTTGGGAATGTTTTTTGTAATGATGAAGCCTGGGGTTGTATTAGATATACCAACGTATTGAGAAAAAGAAATAAATGTCGTTCATGAATTTCACTTGTACAGGTTGTTTTAGGTTTCCTTCACTTGTAACATATTTATTCCTTTATTCTAATGTTGATAAATCCATGCATCTAGGGTTAAATATTATGGAAACCCTTAAGCATAAGCAATCTGTGTTCTTCTGGACTTATATAGTAAGAATTGATCCCAAAAATGAAGGTTTGTCCTATTTTGCCTCCTCTTTCATTTTTGTTGTATATTTAATCATTAATAGTTCACATGCACCAACTTTACTCCCTAAAGCCCAATCTTTCCTTCAAATAAGTAAACATTTCAAAGTTGGAGACTAATTTTATTTATAGGATCATGTTGAAATAAGGTTATATAGAGCAAAGGTTGAACCCTATAGATTGCCAACTTTTGTTCCCATGAGGATGTTTTCTCTTGAATTCATTAGACATAGTTTGATTGTGGATCACGTACATTTTGTACCTACAAAGAAGGGACACCTTTTCAGGTTGCCTAGGACTGTTGGACCATTCATTGTAAATACTAGGCAAGTAGCAAATGAAGTCCATAAACTATTAGAAGGAATGAATTTATTATTAGAAGAGAAATGGGCTTATGATCCTTATTATATAATTTCAAATAGGAGGATAGAAAACGAATACGCTCCTTTTGTGCATGAGTCAAAAATAGAAATTAAAAGACTGGTAAATGGAGGGAAATCAACTCCCTTGGGGAATATAGAGATTGAGACCCCTTCTTGCTACTGAAAAGAAACTAAAGAGAGGTAGGTCAGAGGTAGTTGATCTAGAGGAAGAGGAGGATAGATCAATAAAAAGGGAAGAGATGTTTGAAGAGGTTAGTGCATCAACAGCTCCCAGTATGCAATTTTTGTTAGGGGAAACTTTTTGTACTCCTTCTCTAGTTTCAAGGGAATCTTTTCAAGATTCAGTTTCTATGATCAAACATATGTTTTTGTAGGTGGAGGAGAGAAATAAGAGAATCAGAGAAAAAATCAAATCCCAATGAGAATCTCAAATATGTTTTGAACATCAGACAAGGTTTTTATCATCTATGGATTTAGAGAAAAGTAAGCTAAAAGTTTCTCTTTCTCATCCATCAATATTATCGATAACATATACAACAACGTTCAAGATTGTCAATTTTATAGTGGATGCAAAGATAATTCCATTACCTGATAAAATTAATCTACATATGAAAACTGGGCAATTAATTTTTCATTATTTGTATAAATTTTCTTCAATTGCTTCCAAAGCTGAAAATATGTTGGAGAAAGTGGTAAATCAATAGAAGTTAGAGAAAGAAAACTCCAGAGTTCTTAGTACTCAAAATGAAGATCTGAAAAAGATAATTGTAAAAATTGGTGTAAAACAAGAGGATAGGTTTGTGTTTAGAAGTTGCTACAGAGTGATGATATAGAGATTCATACACTGAAGAAAAAGTTGAAGTTGCCTTCGGCAGAACATCCCATGGCTTCATAAGTAGAAGGAGTTGAGAGAGAAAAATAATTAATGGTCCAAGAAATTTTACAAAGGGATGAGGAGATAATGAAGTTGAAGTAGGTGAATCTTTCTTTACAGCAAAAGATTGATTCACATGTATGCACAATTGTGGTTGCAGCAGATTCAGAAGATCATGCTGAGAAGTTGACTCAGGTTAGGACTGAGTTGCACATTTATGAGAATGAGTTGAAGAAGAAGTAGACAAATTTAGAAAAAGTTGTGAAAATAATTAAAGCAACTGAGCAGGAGTTGTTTATGACCAAGGAGGCTGCAGAAAAACACAGAAGGGACTTCCACGCTGCTCAGCAAGAAATCAAAGAATTGAAGGAAAAGGTGAAAGGAAATATGTCCTTAGTACAAGCAAGAGAAATCTTGTGGAATGCTATAATCAATACTGTAAAAAGTGTCTGACAATTCCTAATTATCATTGAAGAGTAAAAGATCATTGTCAGAGGTTCCAAGAGAGATCGGAAGACTGGCGAGCTCTGGTGATTTGAACTGCTTCCCGCGCGCCTGCACCTGCTCTCCAGGCCCTGCCTGGCAGGGCTGCTGCCCTCCTCAATCCCTTCATTGGCCTGATCCACTGCTCCCTGCCCCCGTTGGGCCCCAGCCCGCCTCGTGCTAACCCTCCTTCGCTGTCCCCTACTGGCCATTCATTCTTTGAATGGTCAGGCTCGCTACCCCCCCTCCAGGCTCTGAGAACCATGAGGAAATATTCGCAACCCTTTTTTCTGACTCAGTTAACTCCAAAACCCGTCCCACATTGAACAAGTTCATAAAAAAACTTGATGAAATCCCTGAGGTAAATCTCCCTCCATCCCTCCCAAGGAAGTCAACAATCATCCTCGCTGAAAGAGGGCTAGTAGGTTAGTTCACTAGTCTCTGGCCCTCCCCGAGATCAGTTCAGAAATGGGTAGAGCGCAACTGGAGCGCGATGATTCATGGGAAGATAGCCATCAGATTCTATGAAAGAGGCTATTTCACTTTCCTCTTCGAAACAAAAGAAGACAAGAACCTCATATTCAGAAACGGCCCTTACTTCATGGACTCAAGAGGCCTTTACTTAAATAAACGGACCCCAGACTTTGATCCGGAAATGGACATTCCAAATGTTTTTCTAGTTTGGGTCCGGCTCCCCCATTTGCCGCTCCACTGCTGGGGAGACGGATCAGTAAAGACAATAGGGAACGCAGTAGGCAAATACATTGACAGATCGGAGCCAAGGGAGAACATGCATGCATGCGCGAGGATCTGCGTGGAAGTAACCTAGGGAAAGGTCTTTCGGAAGCCATCAAGATCAAAGTAGATCAATGGATGCATATTCAGCAGCTAGACTATGAGCAGCTTCCCTTCAAATGCAAGGTATGTCATGAGTATGGTCATTTCGCCAATAGATGTAGTAAGTCAAAAATAAATGAATCTGCTGATAATGAGGAAAATCCTTAAGGCTCATGGGAACCAGTAAAAAGGAAAAAGCCTTCCTCCTCCCAAGGACCCAGTTCTAAAACCCCTCCGGAATCCCTCCCTCACCCTCCTCCTCCTCCTCTCAGCTCAACTCCCCCCTCATCCTCCAACCCCTTCGAATCCTTGTCCATTGAAGAACCTTCTTCCCCTCCATCTTCCCCCCGAGCAGCTCCCTCTCCCACCTGCATGATCTCTCTTCCTTCCCCTCCTCCAACCATAGATAGAATCCTCACCAGAAACAAATCGAAAGAATCCAATCAATCCACAGATCCTCCAAGAAAAGCTAGTCGAAAGTCAAACAAAGAGCTCAGAGATGAAACAGCTGCAAAAGAGATGGCAACGGGAACGCAGCAACCAATGGACTCATACCTAGGCAAGCTGAAAGGAAGTGGAGAAAGGGAAAAGGAGAGGAGTGGTCCTGACCCAACCAATGGTAAATAATGATCTTGGTCTCTTGGAACTATAGGGGGATGGGCTCTCCCTTAAAACTAAAATCAATCAGGGACTTATTAAAACAGGAGCAACTGGACCTCCTCCTCATCCAGGAGACCAAAATTTCGGCACAAGATTTTGAACATCAAAGCCAAAACTTCAAAAACTTCACTGGGGTATCAACAGGCTCAGAAGGCGCCTCAGGAGGAATAGGAACAATATGGAACAAGAACAAATGGGAAATCATCAACTCTCAATTTTGCAACTGGTGGGTAAGAAGGGATTTGAAAAACAAAGGATCTCAGGAAATCTACTACATATACAACATATATGCTCCAAATCATCACAGGGACAAAGTCCGTTGTTGGGAAACCATATCCTCAGACCTTCAATCTATGCAAAACAGGAACATAATTCTTGGGGGAGACCTGAACTTAATAAGAAACATGGAAGAAAAGCTGGGAGGAAACTACCATGCAGATCCCTCAAGAGACATGCTAGAATCCATAATTCAGTCACCCAATTTCATGGACATTCCCCTATCCAACGGAAAATATACATGGAGTAACAAAAGAACTAGCTCCTCTAACATTAAAGAGAGATTGGATAGATTTTTACTCCAGGAAGGAATCGCTGCAAGTTTCCAGTCCATTCAGAGTCAATTAATTCATGCTTCGGCCTCCGATCATAAACCTGTGATTTTAAACCTGGACAAAGGCAGAAACTTGGGGCCTCTCCCTTTCAAGTATAACAAAATTTGGGATCTGCAAGAAGACTTTCGCACTCTCATCCAAAACCAGTGGGCCAAGGAAGTAAACGGGTCGCCCTACTATATATGGCAAACAAAGTTAAAACTGCTGGGAGCAGTCATCAAACAGTGGGCAAAAGAAGCAGCGATTTTGGAAAACAAAAAAAAAAATCAGATTTACTCATGAAGATGGAGCTGTGGAATAAGGCTAAAGAAAACATTCAATACACAAGTGAAGATTTAGATCATGAAAAAGAAACGTACAGGAAACTCTATCACCAGAATAGAGCCAAGGAAGAGGACCAAAGACAGAAATCCCATTGTCTTTGGCTGAAAGCTGGAGACAAAAACACTTCTTTTTTTCATAACAATATAAAGCTCCGGTGAGCTGGAAACCAGATAGACAAAATAGAGGTAGAGGGAAAAGAGCTTAGTGACCAAGAGGAAATCAAAGAAGCAACTTACAACCATTTCAAATCTCTCCTTTCTATTGCTCCTCAGCAAATGGACAGCCTCGACTTCCTTAGTGCAGTAGAGAGCAAAATTTCAGATGCTCAGAATAAAGAATTGGATCAGGACATTACAGAAGAGGAAATCCGAGCAGCAACCTTCAGTATGCAACAGGACAAGGCCCCGGGACCGGATGGATTCACGGTCACCTTCTACCGAAATCATTGGGAAACAATCATAAAAGATTTTGTGTGGATGGTCAAGAATGTATTCCAAAACCATAAGATGGGAGAAAATACCAAGTCTTCGCACATAGCTCTTATTCCCAAGGAAATGAATCCTCTCTACTTCGACAGATTCCGCCCCATATCCCTCTGTAACGTTTCTTACAAGATTGTAACCAAAATTCTAGCCAACAGGCTCAAAAAACTTCTCCCTCACTTAATATCTAAGAACCAGGGAGGTTTTGTCCCAAGCAGGCAAATCACTGACAATGTCATCTTAATTCAAGAATCCATCCACAACAGCTTCAACAGAGGGGAAAGAGGAATGATAATCAAACTTGACATGGCAAACGCTTTTGATAGAGTTGACCACTCCTTCTTAACAGAAACTCTCAAAAGATTCGGGATTTCAAAAAACTTCATAAGCATTATCAATGGGTGCATCTCCAACCCTTGGACCACTCCCTTTATCAATGGCCGCCCCAGCAATTACTTCAGAAGCTCTAGAGGGTTGAGACAAGGCTGCCCTCTCTCCTCCTTCTTATTCATTATTATTGCTAAGACTCTAAGTATTCACCTAGAAAACCTCCGAAGACAAAAAGAGATCACCGGAATTCGTATAGAAAGAGGGACCAACGAGATCAATCATTTGCTCTTCGCGGATGACACCCTTCTCATTGGGGGAGCCTCCAGCTTAATGGAAAAACGATTCAAGAAAGTGTTGGATGCATTCTTAGCAGTCTCAGGAGGAAAGCTGAACAACAGAAAATGTAGGATCTATACCTGGAATGTTCCTCTCCAAATTCAATAAAGAATATCCTTGATCCTGGACATCCCAGTGCAAAGGAACTGGAGTTTTTTCTCTTACTTAGGTCTACCTCTAGCTAAAGAAACAGTCAAGGCTGAGATTTGGGTCAAACACATAGAAAGGATGAGAGGCCTCCTACAGAGTTGGGGAGTATCTTGGCTGAACTTGGCAGGCAGATCGATTCTTATTAAAGTTATCCTCTCTGCCCTCCCAATCTATCAATATGCGGTCACTATGGCCCCAGAAAGCATTCATAAACACATGGAAATTATCCTACGAAGTTTCCTCTGGCAGGGAGGAAAACAGGAGACCAAGAAATTTAATCTTGTCAAATGGGATCAGGTAACCTTACCATATGAAAAGGGTGGGCTATCCATCAAAATCCAGAGCCTCTCCAATCGGGCCTTGGGTTTTAAATTGATTTGGAGAATTCTAACTGGCAAAGGATCGTGGTGGGTGGAGATCATAAAAAGGAAATATCTCAGTGGTTCGAACTCTACTCTTCTCTCCGAACCAATAGTTGAAAGACCCTGCACCCCAGTGTGGAAACTTATTAAAAAAGTGCTTCCCCAATTCAGAGAAAACACATCCAAATTCCCTGGAAATGGTAAGAATATTAATATTTGGTCAGACAGAATTATGGGCTCTAAGCCAAGAAATCTACTCCAAGCTTTCCGACCTCTTCAGATCTGGATGGATGAAAGAAACTTAACTACCTTATTCGATATTTCAACTTGGAACCATAACAACTGGCAAGACTGGAAAGACCTCCAACTCCCCAAAGACCTCAGGGATCTCTGGTCCAATCTCAAGTCCTCTCTCTTTGGTTCTGCGCCTACTAATACAGGGGTTGAAGACAGGTATATTTGGGATCCGAGTGGAGGCAAATTCACGGTCAAAGAGGGGTACAAAGCTTTACAAGCAACTACTCAAACAGCGAATTGGAATCTTCACACAACTGTCTGGAAATCAGAGTGTCTCCCAAAGATCAAACATTTTAATTGGACTCTTCTTAAAGGTACGACCCTTACTACTGAGAATCTAAGAAAAAGAGGAATTTTGGGACCCTCAATATGTTGCTTCTGCCGTGCAGAGGAGGAAACCATACAACATATCCTCCTTCTCTGTCCCTTTGCCCAAAGCTGCTGGAAACAAGTGACAAGTCCCATGGAAATTAGTGAAAGCTTCGATCAGATCTCCTCTCTTCAGAAAAACTGGGGGAAATTTTATCCCTTTCCCAAGAAAGGAAAACATAATATCAATAGATTGTGGAAATGCATTCCAGCCACCTTATGTTGGCAAATCTGGCTCGCTAGGAATAACTACGTCTTCAACAAAAAAAAGCCTATCATTGTCAGTATCCTAGCTAAAACAATAGCCATCATCTCTGAAACAATAAGCACAAACTTCATCGTCCTCCCAGATTAGTCAAGTTGGTAGCAAGCAGAGATAGATTGGTACAATAAATTCAGCCTCAATTACACCAACATTCAACATTCACAAACAAAAGCACACAAGAAAAGGATACACTGGAAACTCAGAGGATCCAAGGAAGAGGTCAATCAGTGGATATCAGATCAGAAGCGTCCCACTCTGCATTTTGATGGGGCCTCCAAGAACAACCCAGGGAAAGCTGGAGCTGGGGGCATCATAAAAAACCATAGGGGAAAAACTATTGTAAGCTACGAATGGGGATTGGGGAAAGCCTCTAACAACGTGGCTGAAGCATACAGCCTCCTTCTCAGAACCTCCATTTTGAATAGGCTGGGAATCAAAAATCCAATCATTTTGGGGGACTCTGCCATCATTATAGCAGCCTTGGTCTCGGGAGCCAACTTTAACAAAGCAGCTCCCAGCAACATAAAGCTCAGGATTCAATACAACCTCAAAAATCTGGGAGATACGATGTTCAAGCATGTCTTAAGGGATAACAAAACTGAAGCGGATTTTTTCGCCTACAAGGCCGTCAACAGGCAGAGTGGACAAATTAGAGAGAATGAACGCATCTATGTCAAAGAATCCCTTAGCAGCTCAAGTGGACCGACAAATACTCAGAACAACAACTTTAGTATGCCTCTGAATCCAAGTCACTTCAGCTATCATGCATATCTAGATCTTTTCTGCCTCAATCTAGTTAATCTGACTTCATCCTGCTCCCTCGTGAACCGTGTGTCTTATCCCTCTCAGCTTGCTGACCGGCTAGCTCTTGAAATCTGATCCCACCTGGCTCCTCGTGATCCCATCTCTGGGAAATCCGGCACAATTCCCTTTGCAATCCTTTCCGACTGCAACAAAGATATTAAGGTTGATCTCGAGTCTGTCCAAATTCATGAACACCTCCAGTACCTCCTTCTCGTTCAGCCCACTTGGTCGCTCTATAAACTCCCCCCTCCCCTCTCTCTTCGACAGCAAAGGGAAGATCCAGAGTCTAGCTCCCTGCCTCAGGAGTTTGGCAGCAATAGCGGAAGATTCCAGCGCGATCTCCACTCCCCCGGATCCAAAAGATCGGCATCAAGCGAGGCAGCCCCCTAAACAACACTGAAGCGCGCCTCCCCTCGAAAGGACTCAGGTAGAATTCTTGTGATTTACAGGCTCACTTGTTGCTGACCCTCTGTCCCTTCTTGGCTGTGCTCTTCCCCTCAGCCATGGCGGAGCCCTCAGAGAACAGAATGCAGAACGAGAATCAGGACGGCAGTGAACCAACTGAGAACCCGCTGGATCGTGTGCTCGGCAACAACACCTGCACGCTCTGCAAACAACACTGCTTCATGATAGCCAGGTTCATCAAGCATTTTAACGAGCTCAAGGAAGACTTTCAGGCTGATAGCCATTCTAAGAGGAAAAAACTAGAAAAACAAAGAGCTGAAATCGAGAGTTTAAAATAAAAATGTAACCACATGGAAGAGGCCATATCCCACATTAAAAACATCACTCAGAGCATGCAAGCTGAGGCATCAACCAGAGCAAGCGTCAAGAAGGAACCTCAGATGGAAGACTCTGTCAACCAGTTTTGGTAACCAATCATACGGCCAGCAAATTTTTCTTTCTCGCAGGTCTCTTTGTAAGGCAATATAGCCGTTTTTTATTTCATTATATCAGTTTTAAGTTTACTCTCAAGAATTCAAGGTCTACGCACCCATTTTGGACTTCTCTTCTTCTCTCTCCACTCCTTGCAACAGCTCTTGCTATTAGCAGTTTTTTATAATAGAAAAGTACCCGATCATGTTAAAAAAAAAAAATCATTGTCAGAGACTTAGAAGAAGTCATCCTTAGTAATAAGAAGAAGTTGTAGAATAGATCCCAATCTGTTAAGAAGTTAATTGACTTCTTAAACTCAAAGTCTACACAGGAGATGAAAGAGTTTGGGATAGAATATAGGACAAAGCAGGTAATGGAGATAAACAAGATGATATTAAAAAAGGACAATAGGAAAGCAACAGAGAAGAAATTGATTGAGATCAAAGAAGCAGTGATGAGTTTTGATATTAATTTTGATAAAATAACAAGGGATGGTTTGCCATCCTGTTGGGATCAGAAAAAAATTTGTTATCCTGGGAACTATATGATGGTAGAAGAAAAAAGTATAGTTAACTCTACACATGACAAAATTGCAGCCTTAAAGGGAGCTACAATTGTAAACTATCTTCAGAAATATTTTCAACTTGTCTGGATGATGAAGATTGTGTTTATCGAGAAATGTACATACATCAGAATCATGGACTTCAGGATAGCACATGTTAAGTTTATGGATTCTCCAAGCACAAGTATAGAGATCTGGAGGAAGACAAGGGGATGGATGTCATCACAAGATGCTACTACAGAAGCAAAACCCTCTACTAATAGACAATGTCAGATTGTTTGAAATGAAATGTTCACTTTTAGAAGTTGTTTATTTTCAAGTCATGTAATTTTTATATTTCAATGTAATGTCGAATAGTCAGGTTGTTAGGAGGTTGACAGTTTTGATAGCTGTGTTTTTGAAAAGTTTGTATAAATGTATCTCAGCAAGATGAAAAGAGGTTCTGAATTTTTGCAATACCTCATAGAGCATCACTTTGTACTTTGATCTTCAATTTAATGATAAAGAAAGCTTGCAATGATTCCAGAAATTGTTGGGTATGATTTGTTTTCCATGTGTCATATCATGTATGTTTTTCTTCATTGAAATAATTAAAGCAGTTTGTTCTTTATTTATAGTTAAAATTTATAATTCTCTGTAAATTAGAGGGTAAAAAGATCATTAAAAACAATGCTCTTCTTTCAAAGTTTCATTTCTAATCAAACACATTTTCCTCTAAGTTTATGACAAAAGATTATGCAAAGATGACCTTTTATTTTGAAGATTTCACCAACACTTCCTACAAATTTCAATCCATTTGTATCCAACAATTAAAGGCCATTCAAAGTTGCATTTCATGTATTGAAGGTGAAAGGGTTTAAAATTTAATATTATGGGGTTTACAAAATGATGAGATAGATAAATAATAAATCTGAAAATTTTAATAATTCAATGTCTTGGGAACTAATTTCTACTCAGCCAAGAATTGTATCCCAAGGTACAGCACAGCCCATCCACCAGCAATGATGCTAACCAAACCATGGTGTAACATTTCTGCATGTGATAGGTCTGGTGTACCTTCTCCTTACCTTCTCCCCGACGGTGAGATAACCGCGAAACCTCATGGAATTTAATTGTGGTATGTGAGTAGATATAATCCCAATAGTTTTGTGGCAGTGACCTGCTCCCGTAGCAACATGATAAGTCCGATGGTTACGTATCTCCGGTTGTGAACCCGTGGCATGTGACTATTCCACCAATCAATATCTTTGGAGCATCGATACACCATACTTGGGTTGTAACATTTGTGACATAGGTTTGAACTTTAAAACTCCGCACTCCATACATCGTGACATATATTCATTATATGGATTTTAAACCATGTATGATTTAGCCTTTGACATTTATATGAGGCCACCTTGTAAACTATATAACAAATATATATGCACCATTTAACAAATCAACCCATGGTGTAATGGCTTAGAATTTGTAATGTTGAAATCGAGGTTGTGGGTACCATTTCGACCCATACCGATTTTCATTTGTTGAATTTGACCTTCCACTTTGCTTGCAAGGCCCCAAATTTTTACATGTTTGACATAACTTCAACAGGAGTTTTCTCCTTCATACAAAGGCTAATTGTGAAACTAGATACACTAACAGAATTAGGGCGAAAAGCTCTTTAACTTAACGTTATTTCCAGGAGCATATGAGACTTTTGAACTTTGAGCATTTTGAGGATCATCCTCGATTACTGGAATCTTTTGGACCAACAAAAGTTTGGTTTTAAGCAGACATGAGGTGAGGGTACAACTCCCTCACCCTTGTGATCTCCATCCACCTTGCCTTGCTTGGATTCATGCCTTTGAGTCCCACTCAAATATATTCAACGTCTCCAGGCTTGGAAGTGCAGACCTTCCTATCCAAGATGGTATCTTCCTGCAACTCAGCCATACATTCAAGTGCAAAATCATCTACAGCTTGAATTTGAACATTCTCCTCTAGATCCATGATCATAAGAGGCTCATACAACTTTAAATTTTCAACATTTACAACTGAATATATGTGCATATATGGAGGAAAATTCAACCAGAATCCATTGTGCCCAATATTTTTAACGAATTCAAAGGGACCATACCTGATAGGCCTCAACGTTTTACCTTTACCTGTCATCCTTTATTTGTTGATGTATATCCATGCTTGATCACCAACTTGGAAGTGATGATCCACTTGATGCTTGTCATGGAACATTTTGTAGTTGGCTTAACTTTTCTTCAATTGATCCTATAGTACTTCATGAATCTTCTGGATTCTTTGAATGAACTTGATTGCTTTTTCAACATCTCAATGTCCATCCTCCTCAAATTCATCACCAAACATGAATTCCATTGGTGATTTTGGCAGGTACCCAAAACATGTCTCAAAAGGAGATATACTTGCAGAAGAATGCAAGGTTTGGTTGTAAGCATGTTGGACATAGTGTAAGGATTCATCCTACAACTTAGGATGCTTGCTACAATAGCCTTTGAGAAGATGTACCACTGTTATGTTCACCACCTTTGTTTGACCATCTATTTGTGGATGAAAATTTGTGCTCTTTTTTAGCTTAGTATCCATGAGTCCCCACAAAGTGGACCAGAAATCTCCCATGAAACGAGAGTCCTCATATGAAATGATGGAAATAGGAAAGCCAAAATGAACCCATACATTTGAAAAGAACATATGTGTAGTCTGTTCAGCAACTACTTTATTTTTATATGGAACAAGAATACACATTTTTCTAAATATATAAACCAAAACATACAAATAATCATGCCCTTTTCTAGACATATGAATTCCTCCTACAAAATCCAAATATATATTGTCACGTGGTCTAGACATAACTGGAAATGGAATATACAAAACTAACTTTTTGTTTCTTGGTTTTCTTGTTGAACACATGACACAACCTTTGATGTACTTAGCAATTGTTTCATTCATTCGAGGCCAATAGAAATACCTTTGTAACTATGACATTGCCTTACCTACACCAAAATGCCTTGAAACACGAGAAGAATGTGCTTCCCTGATCACATGCATTGTTTCTCCCTGTGATATGCACAACTTTCCAAGATGGTACAATAACCTGTCATGAACATGATAATTCACTTCTTCCACCTGAGCACCATGAGTTAATTATTCATAAACATCTTTGAAATCAGTATCTTTAGCATATTTTTCAATGTAACTTTCATGTGCACCCATATCATACCCACTAGCATCAGTTTCTATTTCAAATAACTATTGAAGGTCTGATAATGCTAAGATTTGAGTTCAAACAATTTTATGCTTTAAAGTGTCAAATGCTTTTTTTCATTCCTCCCCACTGGAAAGAAACTTTATATCTTGATAAAGCATGAAGTGGTGATGCAATAAAAGACAAATGAGAAATAAACTTCCTCCAATACTAAATTACACCCAAAAAACTTCTAACTTCCATCACATTTTGAGGTCTTGGCCAGTTAAAAATCACATGAAATTTAGCTTGATCTATTTTAAGATGACCTCCTCTGACTATGAAACCAAGATAAACTAAGGAAGTTTTCCCCAATTCACACTTAGAAATTTTGAGATACAATTTCTCTCTTTACGACACATCAAAAACTTGTTTAACATGCTTTACATATTCTTCCAAACTTGAACTAAAAATAAGAATATCATCCAGATAGACTATGACAAACTTATCAACAAAAGTACAAAACCCATCATTCATCACTCTCATAAAAAAATTTGGAGTGTTGCATAAATCAAACAGCATAACCGACCATTCATAAAGCCCCTGTCTAGTCTTAAATGTAGTTTTTCATATATCATTCTCTGCAATACAAATATGATGATAACCACTTCTTAAATCTAGTTTTGTAAAGTAAACAATATTCTTTAATTGATCAAGCAAATCATATATTCTTGGAAAAGGATACTTTTTCTTAATGGTGATTTTATTTAAGGCTCTAAAATCAACACACATTCTCCAAGTTCTGTCTTTCATAGGTATTAATATGATTGATGATCCACATGGAGAAGAACTAGGTCGAATGAAGCCTTTATCAACCAATTCCTGAATTTGTTTCTTGATTTCTTCATTTTCTATGACCAACATATGATACGTGCAAATAGTCGAAAGAGGGGCATCAGATTGCAATTGAACCTCATGTTGTATTTCTCATTTTGGAGGTGGAATTTTTGGTTCTTTAAACAATTCTTTATAAGAATCTACTATTTCAACCAATTTGTTCTTAAACTGAGAATCACACCCTTGAAAAGCATCATACTTATCTGTAGGTTGTTCTTTAATAAACATGAGAACATACTTTTTACTTGAACTTATGAGTCTTTTCATTTGATTTACATTGATTAAATCCAAGCTTGTCTTCATTCTATGTGTCTTGACAATGTATTCAATTCCATCCTTAACAAGATGATAGATATTCTCCTTCCTATGAAATATGGAATCTCGATCATAAAGATAAGAACTACCTAACACAACTCCACATATATCCAAAGGATTCACATCTAAATCAACATCATCAACAAAATTAACTATAATTGCAAATCTTAAATAACGTTGTTTTGTAACTCGAATTTGCGTGTTTTCTTTAACCATCCTAATGGGTAAGGTTTTGGATGATTTTTAGTTTCCAATCCAAATTTCCTTACTAGTTCCTCAGATATTAGATTTTCTTGTGATCCACTATCGAATAATGTATCTATACACACTTGGAGATAATATTGACATGAAACAATACAACTCTCTTCTTTTCTTCAATCCCATCATTAGATTTTGAAGAGGATGTAAAACAAGTAGAACTAGAGCTAGATTTAGAAGGATTACCCATCAGACCCATAGAGATTATCTTTTTTTCATCACCAGAATCAGATCCCAAATCATGTTGGACTACAACATTAGCTTTCTTCTAACCCTTCTTCTTAAGGAACTTCTTTGTCTTAAGTTCCAGATGGAGCTTCCAACACTTGGACTCATCATGTCCAAGCCTCTGAAAATGAGTAGAAGTAGGCCTTTCTCCTTCTTTCTTAGTTGTTGCCAATTTCTTCCCCTTTTATTTGCTCTTCCCTTTGTTTTCTTTGAAGTCTTTGTTTTCTGAATGCTTGAATGGTTTCTTTGAAAATTGAACTAAAAATGTCTGCCACCTAATATGAATGGCTTGTACACACACTTTATCAAAGTCAGTTGGATTAAACATAAGCAATGTATGTCACAAATAAGAATGCAAACTTCCAATACTTTAACAAAGTATCATGTGTGTTTAATGGAACATTAAGTGCTAATGCCTTTTTCCTGAATTCCTATGTAAACTCTTGCACACTCTGTCCTTTACCTTGCCTTATACGTTTCCAATCTATTACAATGTGTTCCATATATCCTAAAGGATAGAATTTCTTTCTAATAGCTTTAACAAACTTAGACCATGAAGAGATAATTTTACCTTTATGCTTCAAATATGATTGAATTTTAATTTCCCACCAAATCAAAGTTCCATTCTAAGTGTAGCTAACTGAATTTTTTAAGATTCAACGTCAATATTCTGAATTCTACAATACACCTCAAGTTGCTTTATCTAGTTATCTAACTTTTCAGGATTCATTTCACCATCATATATTGGAAATTCAAACTTAACATCAAGCTTCAAAAAAGAATATTTCTTTGGTTTCTTTTGTGAGTTTGAATCTAAACTGGAATGATAAGAGGATGAGGAAGAAGAAGAAGAAGAAGAAGATTAAGATGAAGATGGAGGAGAAGGAGGTTCCTTACCATCAGCATTTTCCTTGCCCTTTTTCACTTTCGTGCCTTTAGAAGATGAAGCTACGTCTCTAGTCTTCTTGTCTTCATAAAGTTTTGCAATCATCCTTTGCATATTAAGGAACATCTGCTAAAATTTCTCCTCACTCTTTGTCTCAGGAGCTTCTCCTTCATTTGAACCTGCCATCTTTTGTCATACTTTCTTCTTTCCAATCTCTGGATTTAACTCTTCAATTTTCCCTTCTCCATGTTGCGACCTAGATCTAGCCAACATTCAAAAGGAAAATTGTAGAAAATCCTATAGATTCACAAGCTCATGCAATTTACTAAAGAAAAAGACAAGAATCTACTTTTACTCTTTACAGTGGAAGCCCATAAATATCGATGAAAATAATAATAGAAAGAGGAAGACAATGTTGGAAATAATATTGAGAGGGGGGTAAATCAGTATTATTAGATCTATAATTTTATTTCCCAAACAGATTTATATACACTACTTCAGCTAAGTGAACTAGCGTGTACACGCGACTATACTTAAAGCAACCAGCGTATATGTAGAGAAATTTTGATTTAGACAATTTATCATGTATTGAGCTTTAACCAGTATATCAAATATTTATTAGATAGTGCAGTAAAAGTAGAATAAAGCATCACACATAAGCAACACACATGAACACCAAGATATAAGGTGGAAACCCAATGTCGGTAAAAACCACCTGTTGTTGTCGTCTCTGTCTTCTTTTAATAATAAGAAAATATGTTTACAATCTTGTACTGGTGCAGACTCATACTAGTACGCAGGCACTCACCTACAGAAGGCTACAACCTTCTCTCATTCTCCAACTACTACTGGAAGGGAGCTACAACCCCCTAGCTTTTTTACTATCCAATATGTTTACTAGTATGTAGGTGCCAGCCTTCAGAAAACTCCAGTCTTACACCAGGGACCACATTTCATGAATTTTCAGACTGGATACTCCTGAAACACAACACCACAATTTGAAGGCCACGTTTCATCCAATTTTCATAACCCATCAACAACATTGAAACTCAGAAAATCATAACTGTAATACAACCATCAAATACATTTGCATAAACCAATCACTGAAACTCAATCATCATTTTCTGAATCAACCATAACTAAATCAATCAATCATTGACAACCCATCATCACTGAAGAAAATCACAATCAATCAATTTGATCATTCAAAACATTGTTACCAAAATACAGTCATCAGAACAAGACCCAGAACTTTGCAACAGCAAACAGAGACTACTGAAACTTTAAACATCATGCTTCATAATGTATACGCTACTTCCATGTGTCAAACCAGCGTGTATACACACTTTTACCGAAGGGAACCAGCGTACAGATCTGTAAATTCCAATTTATGATGTATACGCTACTTTGATATGCTGAACCAGCGTGCATACACTCTTTTACTAAAGCGAACCTGCGTACAGATCTGTAAATGCTAACTTAAAACATCACAACTATTCTAGACTTCAGTCATACCCAGATCATCACATTTACAGAATAAAACACGCGTCAGTATTCATATCTAGACTGTTCAAGATCGAACCACATAATGAGAATACTTTTAAGCACTTATGATCCTGGTCCATCAACCTTGATCAACCATATAGGTGCCTCCTTAGATCAGATCAAGCAAACCATCACAAGCTCATTAACCTACATATATGATCCAACACCTCATAAGATATCCAAAATACTTGCACCCTTGGCCTAATGATCTTCTCCTCCTTGTATAGTTTTAGGCCTTTCTCAATACCATGGACCAATACCTTGGACCAAATATCTCAGAGCAATTACCTTGGGTCAAATACCTTGGACCAAAAACTTTGTTTTTCCAAGATATACACGCTTTTCCTTCTATGAAAGTGCGTGTGTGCATATACGCTCCTTTTGTTCAGTAAACCTACATGTACACGCAGCTTGGACAAGGTGAACCTATGCATACCTCTCTCTCTTCATTCTTTGTAGTCTGATCTGTAATTCATTCACCTATTACACTGTGAGCTTTCATTTGAGTGAGTCCCCATCAAGGACAACACCTGTATCATAATGCCAATAGTCTCCCCCTTTGGAGTTGATGGCAACAACAACACCAAGACACTCTCCCCCTTTGACATCAAGGGCAAAGTGTAGACCAATATATTCTCTCCTTTTGACATACATTATGTTGTTCATGCTCCCCCTGGGTACATGTTGAATTCTCTGATTGAGCTCCACTTTTGTATGTGCTGAGATGCACTGAAAACTTCCATGCTCCCACTAAGCACAAGAAAAGTATGCAAAAATATTTTCCAAAAGAATAACATGTCTCTATAACTCAACTATGTGAGTATGACCTTCTTATCACCAATGACTCATACATACATCATTCTCCCAACCAAGTGGGGATATACCAAACTTGACTCATCCACCCAACCAAGTGGGATTTACCAAACTTGACTCATCCACCCAACCAAGTGGGGATATACCAATTGTTTATACATGACAGAAACAATAAATATTACATCATCCATCTTATGCAAAGTGGAGATACAAATTACATCATTTTTCCAATAGGACTCATTCAAATGTATGAGAAGATATGTCACATCCGAGACTTTTACATGGCTTAAGCAACAAAAGGTATAAATATCTGAAGCCATAGATGGACTCAGCAACCATAATTCCAACAATGTAGAGTGCGAGTGAAGGTTAATGCTCCCCCTGAACCTGTGCTACATGTGCATTGGTAACAAGTCAATGATCAAGGTATCTTTGTCAGTTAGATAAAAATTAATGAACAGAGCATATCGATAGACTCTAATCATCAACATCAGACAGAGCATCCATATCAGAGCCTTCCCCACTGTTTTTCTTGTCTGAAAAACATATACGCTCCTTGTCCCACAGAAACCCATGTTTGTACACGACTCGACTTCATGAAACACGCGTATATAATAACCTTTCTTTGGAAAAAATAGATTTAATAGCAGGATGATGCAGCAACTACTCCCAGCTTTTGTCTGAGATATTCAAATATTTCTCTAGGCAGTGGTTTAGTGAATATATCAGCAACCTGTCCTTTGGAGGGAACATACTCCAATTTGACTTTTTTTTCAAGCACTTGTTCACATAAAAAATGGTATTTGATGGGTATGTGCTTGTTCTTGGAGTGCATGACTGGATTCTTTGAAATATTGATGGCACTTGTATTATCACATAGAATGGAGATGGGTGGAGTATATGTGATTTGAATGTCTTGCAAGGTTTACATCATCCAAAGTATTTGTGTGTAGCAAGAGGCAGCAACCACATATTTTGCTTCAGTTGTACATAAGGAAATTGAACTTTGTTTCTTGCTGAACCAAGACACTAACCTGGAACCCATATAGAACGCACCACCACTAGTGCTTTTTCTATCATCAACACTTCCTGCCCAATCTGCATCTGTATATGCATGAAGAATAAGATCTACATCTCTAGGATACCATAAACCAAAGTCCTAAGTTCCTTGAAGATATTTGAAAATTCTTTTGACTGCCTAAAGGTGTGATTCCTTTGGATTTTCTTGGAATCTTCCAACTATTCCTACTGCATGCATGATGTCAAGTCGGGTACCTGTTAGATAAAGCAGACTTCCAATCATGGATTTGTAAATTGGTTGATGTACTACTATTGATTCATTATTTGAGCTTAGACTGCATCCTGTTACCATTGGGGTACATACAGGTTTAGAATCTTCCATTCCATACCTTTCCAAGATTTGTTTGAAATATTTGGTTTGTGAAAGAAAAATACCATCTTTGTTTTATTGAACTTGTAGACCAAGAAAATAGGTAAGTTTACCAAGCAAGGACATTTCAAATTCTTGTTGCATTACTGAAGCAAAATTTTGACTCATGGATTCTTCATTGCTACCAAAAATGATATCATCAACATAAACAATAATAATTAGCAATTTATTAGTTTCAATCTTTGTATATATATTTTTATATGTTGAATATTTTGTAAAACCTTGTTGGTGTAGATATTTGTCAAGGCGATGATACCAGGCCCTTGGGGCCTGTTTCAGACCATAGAGGGCCTTTTTGAGTTTGCATACAAGTTTTGCATCATTTTCAAGAATGAATCCTTCTAGTTGTTCAATATAAACTTCTTCTTCTAAATCTCCATTCAGGAAGGCTGATTTTACATCCATTTGGTATACTTTGAATTTCTGAAAGCTAGAAAGAGCAAGAAACATCCTTATGGCTTCAAGTCTAGCAAATAGGTGCAAAAGTTTCTTCAAAATCTATACCTTCTTGTTGAGCATACCCTTTACAAACAAGTCTGGCCTTGTTTCTAATGACTTCTCCATTTTCATTTAGCTTGTTTTTGAATATCCATTTAGTTCCTATAATATTTTTATCATGAGGTCTAGGAACTAATTCCCAAGTATGATTTTTTTCAATTTGCTCAAGTTCTTCATCCATGGCCTTGACCCAACATTAATCTTTGCATGATTCTTTTACATTTTGAGGTTCGGCGGAGGATAGTAATGCTAGATATCTTGAGGTCCCTATAATAGTTCTTCTTATCTATACACTTGCCTCTTTTTCCCCTAAAATTTGAGTTTCTGGATGATTTTTCTGAACATACCTAGACAGAGTCTTTTCTTCTACCATTATCTCTTCTTCTGGTGCTTCATTGGTTTCTTCTTCAATATGATTTTGATTTGATGTCGGAAAATAATCCCCATTTTCTTCATTGTCATAATCTTCTGTTGATTTTATCTGTTTTGGATTTTTGCAAGCTTCATCAACTACAACATCAATGCTTTCAACAATTTTTCCAAGTCTTTTATTATAACATTTATGTCATTTACTTCTCGAAGAATAACCAAGAAGAGTACCTTCATCTGCTATGGGTTCAAACTTACCAAGTTTTTCATTAATCCTTTTGATATAACATTTGCTTCCAAGAACTTTAAAGTATTTTACAATAGGAGTCTTACCATACCAAAGTTCATGTGGAGTTTGAGTGTTGTTTACCTGAACATTTGTTTGGTTGAGAATAGTTATGGCAGCGAATGCAGCTTCACCCCAGAAGGTTGTAGGAGTTCCAGATTCATCTAACATAGCTCGAGAAATTTGTTGAATAGTTATGTTCATTCTTTCTACTACTCCATTTTTCTGAGGAGTCCTTGCGGTGGAGAATTGCCTCTTTATTCCATGTTGTTCACAAAAGTCAAAGAATTTATCCGAGGTAAATTCCCCTCCTTAATCAGATCTGAGGCATTTGATTTTTTGATCTGGTTCATTTTCAACTGAAGCTTTGAAGGCTTGGAACTTTTCAAATGCTTCATCTTTATGCTCTAGAAGACCTATCCAACACATTCTGGAAAAATAATCAATGAACATAATAAAGTATTCTTCTCCACGAGGTGAGTTTTTCCTCGATGGTCCACATAAATCAGTATGGACAAGTTCAAGAGGCTTACTAGCTAATCCTTCCTTTTCCATGAAGTGAACCCTGGTTTTCTTGCCGATTTGACATGGTTTGCATATTTTATTTTCTAGGATGCTGATATCTGGAAGATCATGAACAAGCTTGAATCTGCATGCTTTTCTTATTTGAGAAAATCTTAGATGTCCCAATCTTCTATGCCATACCCAATTTTCATCATTTTTCTTAGATAACATTGTTTTTATCCTCCCTTGAGTATGTATAAGTTGTTTGGATTTCTTGTACCTTTGATCACGGTCTCTCCTGTATCAATCTCATGAACAACACATCTGTTTGATCAAAACACCACTTCATTTCCTCGATCACACATTTGATTGACACTCAACAGGTTATGCTTTAAACCATCTACATACATAACATTTCCAGCTTTAACCTTTTCGTTTAAGAAAACAGAGCCTTTATCTTTTATGACAGCAAGAGTTTCATTTCCAAATGAGACATTGTTTTCCTTTTCTAGGGCATTATATGAGTGAAGTTTTTCTTTGTCACCTGTCATGTGTTTTGAGCATCCACTGTCAATGTACCACTAATTTTCTTGTCCTTCTGCATACAAGGCTATACCACATCTTTCTATTTGAAATTATTTCCTTCTCCATATCTTGGGATTTAATGGAGTTTTCTCCTTTTGAGATGTTTGCCGAAATTTGCTCCTACATTCAGAGTCTTCATGACCAAATTTGTTACAAATTGAGCATTCTATTTCATTTTCAAGAAGAGAAAAGTTATTATAGGAAATTTTCTTGATCCCTGTTACATTCCTTTGATTTTGTTCTTCTCTAGTCATGATGGTTTTGTAAGCAACACATTGAGCATATTTGTGTCCAAAATTATGACATGAAAAACATTGCCCATTAAAGAAGTTCTTGTGACTATCGAATCTATTGACCTGGTGATTATAGTTTCTATTGATATTCATCTTTGGAGAAAATTGAGTATGATTTATCTAAGGTTGGTTGTGACTTCTATTCATCCTTGGAGTAAATTGATTCTGATTTACCTGGTGATCTACTTTATGCCTTTGTTGACGATTTTCATACTATTCACTAGTCTTTGCTACATCGAGATAGCTTTTGGTGGAGGTTGACAACTTCTGTGATTGATATGCTTCTTCATTATATCCAAGACCTATCTTTATCAGAGGAGAATGGTGAACTTTGATAATTTCATTTAAAGTTTCTGATCCTTTAGCAAATCTAAGATTGAGAGATTTCGTTTTCTCAAGATCCTTTCTTAGACCCACAATTTCACATTCTAGTTTTTCATTGTGTTTTTCTTTTTCAGCAAGTTGGTATGCTAAGGTATCTATAATCATATTCTTTTCTTATAAAAATATTTTGAGTTTAGATATTTCTTCATGAACGTCATCCTCTTCTAAATAATCCCAAAAATTATCTACATCATAAGCCATGAGAAGTCTGTAATCTTGTCCAGTTTCATCTTCATCACTATTAGATAAACCATCACTACCTTCATGAGTATAGTAACTCCTTTTATTCACAACTTGTTTTCTATTCCCTTTGCATATTCCTTTCCTTTTTAAAATTTATCTTTATGAGGACATCTGGGAGCATAATGACCGACTCTACCACAAGAAAAGCATTTGAATGGTAACTTACCTCTAAACCTTCCAGAACCCCGTTGAAGCTTGTTGACAAATTTTACCTCGTCTTCTTCTTCAGAAATATGTCCTGATTCATTGTGTTCTTCCTTTTCTTTTGTTGAAGCTTTGAATGCGGCTTCTCTCATATCTGATGGTCCTCCTTTTCTCATCTCAAAGGCAGTTAAGATTCTGTGAAGTTGCGTCATAGTGATATTCTACAGATCCTGTTTTTCTTCTATGGTAGACACTTTGGATTCAAATTTCAATACTTTCTCAACTAAGGTAACTTCCTTAATTTCTTCACCCATATTCTTCATACAATTGAAAACCTCATCTATATGTAGGAAGTAACTAGCTACGCTTTCATCACTATGCATCTTAAGAGTTTCATACTGAATTCTGAGAGTTTGAAGCTTAGCATGTTTTACCTGAGAGTTTCGTTCATAGCTCATAATGATTTTGTCCCATATTTCTTTAGCTGATTTGAGTTGCATGACTTTGACAAACTCTGATTATGACTGACTTCCCAATAAAGTATTGACAGCTCTGGAATTGGTTTCATATTGCTTTTTACCTGCCATATCTATAGGAATTGTAGTTGGAAATGTATATCCTCCTTTCACAATTCCCCAGACATCCGTTCCAAGTGATTGTAGATAGGCTATGGTTCTTATTTTCCAATAGACAAAGTTGCTCCCATCAAAGATTGGTGGTCTGATGGATCCCATGCTTTCTTGATTAGTCATGTTGATGGATCTCCCTTCAAGTGATAAAGCTTCTTCTGAAGGACCTGCTCTGATACCAATTGTTGGAAATAATACTGAGAGGGGGGTGAATCAGTATTATCATATCTATAATTTTATTTCCCAAACATATTTCTATATGCTACTTTAGCTAAGTGAACTAGCATGTACACGTGACTGTACTTAAAGCAACCAGCATACATGTAGAGAAATTTTGATTTAGACAATTTATCATGTATTGAGCTTTAACCAGTATATCATAGATTTATTAGTTAGTGCAATAAAAGAAGAATAAAGCATCACACATAAGCAACACACATGAACACCAAGATATAAGATGGAAACCCAATGTGGGTAAAAACCACCTGCTGCTATCATCTCTGTCTTCTTTTAATAATAATAAAATATGTTTACAATCTTGTACTGGTGCAGACTCATACTAGTACGCAGACACTCACCTGCAAAAGGCTACAACCTTATCTCATTCTCCAGCTACTACTGAAAGGGAGCTACAACCCCCTAGCTTTTATACTAACCAGTATGTTTACTAGTACGTAGGTGCCAGCCTACAGAAAACACCACTCTTCCACTAGCGACCACGTTTCATGAATTTTTAGACTGGATACTCCTGGAACACAACACCACAATCTGAAGGCCACATTTCATCCAATTTTCATACTAGACCCATCAACAACATTGAAACTCAGAAAATCATAACTGCAATACAACCATCAAATACATCTACATCAACCAATCATTGAAACTCAATCATCACTTTCTAAATCAACCATAACTGAATCAATCTATCATTGACAACTCATCATCACTTAAGAAAATCACAATCAATCAATCTGATCATTCAAAACACTATTACTAGAATATAGTCATAAGAACAGAACCCAAAACTCTACAACAACAAACAGAGACTACTAAAACTTTAAACATCATGCTTCATAATGTATACGCTACTTCCATGTGTCGAACCAGTGTGTATATGCACTTTTACTGAAAGGAACCAGCGTACAGATCTACAAATTCCAATTTATGATGTATACGCTACTTTGATATGTTGAATTAGCATGCATACATTCTTTTACTAAAGTGAAACTGCGTACAGATCTGTAAATGATATCTTAAAACATCACAACTATTCCAAACTTCAGTCATACCCAGATCATCACATTTACAGAATAAAGCACGCGTCAGTATTCAGATCTAGATTGTTCAAGATCAAACCACATAATGAGAATACTTTTAAGCCTTTATGATCCCAGTCCATCAACCTTCATCAGCCATATAGGTGCCTCCTTAAATCAGATCAACAAAACCATCACAAGCTCATTAACCTGCATATATGATCCAACACCTCATAAGATATTCAAAATATTTGCACCCTTGGCCTAATGATCTTCTCCTCCTTATATAGTTTTAGGCCTTTCTCAATACCATAGACCAAAACTACTCAGAACCAATACCTTGGACCAAATACCTCGGACCAATTACCTTGGGTCAAATACCTTGGACCAAAAACTTTGTTTTTCCAAGATATACGCGCTTTTCCCCCTGTGAAATTGTGTGTGTACGTATACACTCCTTTTGTTTAGTAAACCTACGTGTATACATGACCCAGATTTAAACAGGAACGCAATAAAATACAGAGATAACCATATACACAAAGATGCAGCGGAAATAATACTTCATTTCATTAATGGAAAATACTGAAATATGCTTACAACCGGAAATAGAAATAAACCAGCTAGGG